>JAGVSQ010011102.1:0-12458 GCA_022683975.1 Rhyacophila evoluta
TTTTTATTTCCATGGCATGTGGCACGCGACATATTATTGTATTGAAAAAAAAAATGGCACTCAGGCTCAAAAAGGTTCGCTATCCCTGTCATAGGTCATGCCGGTATTCAGTAAAACCTCTTTATAATGGATTTCAAAAATTATACACAAAAATTATAACGATTTTTAAAAGAACACAAAATAACGATGCGGAAGAGCCGAAGAGAGTAACCAAAGAAAATATATTACAATGGGTAGAAGTAGATAAAGGTGAACCTTGGTATCACATCATGAATCAAAGTAAAAAAACATATGAATTTATTTTCTTGGAATTGTTTAAAAGAACAGTATAATTTACTTCAAAAGTGCAAACCATGCATGATTCTTTTCTCGAAATGAGACAGTCCTCCTTGATAAAAAAATGCATTTAGAAAAGCGATTTTTTATATAATGGACTTTTGGCTTCAGTGGACATGCCGTTACATGCATTAAGCTATTACATCGAAGTTGTGCTGTATCCTCAGAATACGCCGAAAGTAAATCATCACTTCTCAATTTCAGGCTCTTCCTGGTTGATGATTGCGCTTGCATTTCCTATTAAACGAGCGAACTCACTTTATGAAGTGCCATATACTATTATAGTTATCCCTAATTTTATAAAACGAAAATATAGTGTATAGTGACATATCAGTTGATAATGTAGCAAAATAGGTGCCTCAAATATCGTAACGAAGTTTTTTTTCGTATTTTTGCAATGCTGATTAAATTATCCGGTTAAGGAGAATAGTTTTTTTTTTTCAAATTTTGAACATTTTTTTAATGTTTTACATATTGCATTGTTTATCAAAAGTAAATAAATTTAAGATTTTCATTATATATATATATAGAATATATAATATAGATGATTTTTTTTATTTTTTAAATACCATGTTTGCTCCCAACGTGGAGCATATAGATTCACACATTGTGAAGATATCCACGCCAAAAGAGGAGTATATGGATCTCCGCAATTGTTTGTCAGACAAATATTCAACGCAATGGGCAACCAGTCCTGCATTTTTCGGATTTCAAAAATCCGATAGATGGGGATTCGAACCTGCATTCCCCGGATCGCTAGACGCGCACGCTACCAACTACCGGGGAGACACGTTAATTAATAATAAAGTATTTAAAAATAGTCAATGTTTCATAAAAGATATGTCAAAGATTCAGAAAAAAAAATTAATAATAGTTTTATCGTGATTAGCAATACATTAAAATGTAACGCTCGCATTTTTGATATATTGGATGAAAAAATAATTTTGCGCGACCGCTCTTGTCCATACTGCTCTAAATCCCGTTGAAATTAGAGATATTATTATATTCATAAAATATCGTATGTTTATCTCCGCAATGTGAAAAAAAGTCAAGCAATTTTATTCATCAATTTTAACTTTTCTTTTTTACTAAATATAGGAAATAGAGATGATGAAAGCTTCTATTAGGTGCGCATGTTGCTAGCAGGAAAAAAACTCAATAATTAAAAAAAAAAATTAAGTTTTCGTTAAAATTTTACATTTACATATTATGTTAACCACTAGTTTACTCTTACATATGTATTAATTGTATATTTTTAATTAAAAGTAACTATTCTCGCTAACAAAAGTGAAATGCGTAGAAACACGAATACATCATTTAATGTAATAACTGTATTATTTTATATATTGGATTATTTTAAATATTTCAGTATTTTGTTGTTTTGAAAATATATAAATATGTACAAACCATTCAAAAGAAAACTGAATCGCAATCCATGTTTTAATCTCATTGCGATATGAGAATAATAAATTCCAAGTATTTTAAATGTAAAGAAGAACATTAATTGCGAAAATTATGTGTATAACAGTAAAAAGTTCAATAATGTGACATGATGCAACTAATATAGAAGTGGATTTGTAGTTCCACACTCACATTAAAACATCTACATAATTCTTAAAAATCATTTTCACCAATCGTACGCTCACACATTATATATGTAGATAAGAGGTGTTATCTATACTATTTATATTATACCGAATCCATTTCATACGTGAGGCAATTATTTATATTTACATTTTGTAGACAAATCTATCAATATCAGCCAAACATATTACTCACTCCGATTCGAAAAAAAGTAACACGCGCGTGTTCATTTCGATCTGAAATATTTACTTGCAATTATTATGTTCTCTATTTTCAACAGGTTATATGCATGTGAAAAAATTCACATCGACGGATTGTTTCATTATAAACTTCGGTTTCGAACCAATTCAAAAACTCAATATACATCGATATTTTGCATTCAAATATTCATTCAAACCATTTGTAATTCGCTATGAAACTTGCACCTGTGATATTCAATATCGTATTTTTATATTTGAGGAATTTCGAGGTATTTTTGCATATTTTAAGTACATATACAAATTTATATCTACAAAATTGTAACCGTAGTATTCATTTTCAATAGTGGTACATCTAGTTGTGCGTGTCTGCTAGTGATAATGAGATCCCATCCCTCGTCCATTGTAGGTTGCCATATACGAAGAAAAAAATAAAACTTTGAGAATCGAAAAGAAAGACCTTTTCTCATCAACCCCGGATCGTAATATGATATATAATTACAGAATCACGCACATTTTAGTATAGTGTTTTTCAACTGCTAGTACGTGACAAAATCTAAAAATATCCATCAAATAACTTTTTATTAAAACTCATGTAGCGTCAGTAGAACTTATTAAAACATATTTGTAACAATATTTTATTGGATCTGCGTAAAAAAATATGTCAGCTTTTATAAACAGCGAAAACTTTAATTTCAAGATTCGGCCTATCCAGTCCGAAGAAACCGATAAATTAAATTGGTATTCATTTTGTAATTTGAACAATCAAGTAAAAACATATTCAGGAAATATTTATTGTACATTATTATAACATTTATTTCAAACAAAACTAATTGACATCGATAATTAATCAAAGAAGATAATATATTAATATGTAAGCTGCTTACACAAAACATAAAAAAATTGGAATATACCATCAGTTTGCTGCAAGAAGTAAGTATGTGATATTTTGGTCGAAACTGGTTTATATCAATCGAAGTGCTTAGTATTATTTTTATATTGTGCTTTAACTGAAAAAATCATCAAGTCTCAAATATAAACAACGTTTTCAAATAACATAGCTCAAAATTCATTATGTTGTATTTCACCCACATACCGTAGTCATAGAAATTGTCAACCTACTTATGTAATTAATTCTTGCAAAGCATGTTTTAGATAAAATTTTGTAGTAATAAAAGATAAGAAAGTGATTTTAGATGACGATCTCATTATATATTTTGAAATTTGAAGGGAAATGTGTGTTGTTAACCTTTTAGTTATCTGATGCTTCACTGTGCGATAATAAAAAAGCAACATTTATGAACCTACATACTATAGTATAGTACCGCTATCTTTCTAGTCAACAAATACCATATGGAAAAATTATTATATACTACAATTATAAGCATGTAATGATAAACGTGATTATACTCGCCAAAGGGAATTTATTTTAATGAATATCATGAGATTGAAACCTGAGCCTGAGTCCGAACAATGATCAAACCACGTAGACCAACCACTAAAATGTATTAATTTGATTAACGAAAAAATATTCAAAAGTTCGTGTTTTTCGTGGTTTTCTAGCCAAAATCGGAATCAGTATATAACATCATTGCTATTGTATCTTGTTCAAATAACCCACTTAAATTCAATCAATCAAAATTTTAAAATCGGAAAACACTTTCTTTTCAGGTTGACAGTGTCCAATAGAAAACGAACAAAAATATATGCCGACTTACTATATTGATAGATTGGAAAAACGGTATGCATATAGCGTGGCCTAATAAAAAAAGACACCTAGAAGACGAACAACAGAAATCGTGTAAACCCATATAAAGTTATTGAATTAAAGTACGGGAACGTTTTAGGTTTAAATTTTTTGGGAAATTGGGAAATATCGATACGATTATGTGAATAAATATATAATTTTAAATGTAAGCTTCTCAGAAGACGACTTTTTGAAATTGTGCAAACAAAATGTTATTCCTTCCGAATTTCACTTCTTGTATAAATATTTGCCATGCAATAATGAAAGAATTATTTAACAGATTCTGATGTTGAAAATGACGTGGAAGTCGAATAATTAAAAATCATTAACTGCTGCTTAATTCATAATCATGTTGATTGCTAGAAATCATTAAGTGTGTTTTTACATTATTTTAAATATTAATAAAATCTAATTTGGAAAATACTCATGCTTAATCTAAAAGAGGGTATAGTCATAAAGAATAAACTCCAAAACAATTTATATATATTCTTCTAATCAAGGGAAAAGTATTTCGTCGATATCTTTCAAGCTATCGATATGTTAGTTAATGACTTCTTACAGCAAACCGTCGATATCGTATAATATATTTAATATATATACTGAAATGTGTTTTCAAAACTAATTGACTTTCGTTCACAGATTCATCTATGAATAAATAGATCCTTATCCTAACAAATATATTTCCTTTTACTTCTACATTGAAGAAATTATCTAATGCTTAAATAAAACAAATTGTGAGCATAAAATATGCTTCATTTTATTTAACTATACTGTAATTATAACAATTATGGGTGGCGCTTCAGTGCGAAAGGTTACGGGTTTTGGCCTTTCAGCTAAAAATATATTATTAGCACTCGTATATATTCGACTCTGTTTAGGCAAAAGGCATTAAACCTCGGTGCTGAAAAGTTCTTTTATTTTTACATCACAAATTTATGTTTTAATTGCGTGAGATAATCATTAGATGTTGAGCCATTTTAATATTAGCTGTTTGAATACTATATTTAGTAATTTATATGATAAAAATTGTATTTAATTTTATATGTAAATTAAATATTTAACAATTTATTCATGATCATGATCAATTTACTATGTTTTTTTTTTATAAAGATCTATTACAATTTGGCATATTCTGAGTAGAATTCAAGAATTTAATTATGTCTGTGAAGAATTATGAAAAAATTTTGAGTTTTCCTTCAATAAAACAGTTGAAGTTGTGATTGTATTCTTATAAGTATTTACTATATTTGAATTACTTTGAACCAAAATCATTTCATTTACTTTATGTTAGTGCAAAATTTTAAGCGGCTTATGGATTCATGATCTGAAATCAATACGCTTTTTGCGTTTTTAATTATTAGTTTTTCTTTAACGCAATAAGATATTTGGATTTGATGTTTTATCAAAGCGAAGCAAAGTGTTTTTTTATATATTCCCAAAGGCTAATTCTGTTTAATATAGTTCATGACTTATTCATTCAAATTAGTTCAGAATTATCTGATTTACAATATTTGTGCAATAAAGAATTCTATCATTTATGTATGTCATATCCTGGAGTGATATTATTTCTAACAAATATTCTTCGAATATATCATGTTACATTAAGTATAATCATTGATTCTTTCAAGGAAAATCTTTTCTACGTTTCAATTTTTAGTGACACAAGTTTAATCGGTAACCTGGATTAAAAAAAAAATCTGCGTTAACATTAATTTTACCTGTTTTGTAATGAATTTTATACATTTATTTCTCTAATTTTTAATCTCAATCAAACAAAATATGCATATATTTTTATCTTGATCTTTTGCATTGAGTAACCAATTAATAGTGTAATTCAGTAATAACTGTAAATTTATATAAATATCATAATTTATATATTTATTATCGTCTTAATTATTTTAATGACAAGCAATTCCTTGTTTTCATGGAAATTTTCTTTTTATTATATCCCACGATCGCTCCCAAAGTGGAGCATATGGATCTACACAGTGTAAAGATATCCATTCATAGTGGAGTATATGGATCTCCGCAATGTGCAGACGTCTTGACAGATTATTTTTCACGAGAATCGTTTGTCAGACAATTGCTCAACCCAATGGGCATCCAGTCCTGCATTTTTTAGATTTTTTTAAATCCGACAGATGGGGAATCGAACCCGCATTCCCCGGATCGCTAGGCGAACACGCTACCAACAACGCTAACCGGGAATTAAAAAAATCTTTTAGCTATTTATAATGTTTCTATGTTTTGAAAATCATTAAATATTTTTCAAATTCTTTTTGGAATAATATTAAGCCATGTGCATTATTAGAAACATCGCTTGCACCATAAAATCTTCGTAAAATCAGAATTGATGTTGCAACATTTTTTTTTATTCATCAAAAGTATTTCTTTGTTGATGATGCTCAGTTCGATTACGTAACATCTTTATCAAAGAAAGAAGTTAATGTTAGCTTAGATAATTCAGTAAATTCAATTTTTATTTGGTGGGTTATTTATTATTACCAGTAAATCTACGGTAATATTCGAGTAATGCAATAGATTGTTTGATCTCTTTATAATTTTGAGTTTTATAAAATTTACTACCGCTTTTAATTTTTCCGTATTAGAAATTGACATTTTTTTGCTAAATCGTGTCAAAATTATTTTTCAGATTTTAATTTTAAAATTATATGCATGCAACTTAAGTTTTTCCGTATTATAATGGACTGGCGTAAATATGATATTGTTGTATAATGTCTGAACACATGAAACAATTCATACCTTTGTCATTAGTGGATTAATACATTGTCCATTAATCTTTGAAACGTCACTGATTCGCCTTTCAAATCAAGTAGATTCGTATGATTTTTACTTTTGATTTTTAATTATTTTTTTATTTATTTATTCAATAAAACTGCTTTTCATCTATATTCATTTTAAAAAAATAAGTATCATCCTTGTAAGCATTTATATTATTTTATTTTTACTCATTTACGTCGACTTTTTACTTAATATTTTATGATTATTATTTCCCAATATAATTCAAAGTTAAATCTTCTTTAATTTCCAAATAATGTCGACATGTGACCTTGATTTTATAATAAAGTATTTTTGTTTGGTAATTAAAAATCATTTAAGCATCTTTATCACATTCGAATTAATTTACATTTTTTTTAAGAAATCGTTACCCAAAATTCTTAAATTAGATGCTATTCAATATTTTATTTGATATTTAATAAATTGGATCAATAATTTTCTTTTTTTTCTCAAAGACGAGTACTATTCATTTCAGATTTTTCGATCCTTTTTATTTGTAACTTGCCTTTTCCCAGTAATAAATTATATTCATCGACAAAATATTATATTTATAAAATTATGAATCGTGATTGATGAATTTTACACAATTTATTTACGATTTATTTTACGTTTTTATTTTATATTTATTTATACGACTTTTTATTTTTATACTACGTTGTCTTTCTTTTATTTAGGGATATGGTTTCACCTGTATCAATAAGATCAGTTAAAAAATTGACAGGTTTACAAGAATAGATTTTTACACACTTTTTAGATACACTATTCTTGTTGCAAATATCGAAAAATGCATAATGGTAAATTTACAAACGTAATATTTACTTCACTTGTCGAAGCATTACAAAAAAAATCAAAGCACTCAATTGGTCGGAGTATTTGCCATATTAGTTTAATGGACAACATTCATGGAGGGTGGAAATGCAACAATTCAACGTGCTTCAAACAATAAAATTTGTGGCTCCTCTCATGAATCAAATTTGTGTGCACTATGATTGTATCTATGCTTTCATTAAAATGGACTCACAACAGAGCCTACGTATTTTTGGCTCTAATTATTTATATTTTATCTTTTAAATATTTCTCGCGATTGGAAGCGTTTTTTTTTATATAATTTTCCATAATGTGTCCCGGTTTCTTACGAAAGTAAAAGTTTTTTCATTCTATATTTGGAAAACTATTTGTAGGAACAAACTTATGTACTTTCTTTATTTAAATACTTTTATATTTATTTTTAAAATAACTGACAGCTGTATGTCCTACTTTATTGCAAATATTACAGTTTAGTTTATTTTGAAATGACTGTCTTATTACTTCGTTTTTATTTATTTTAAACTTTCCGTTTTCTCAAAAGCTATTTTTTATTTTTAAAAGCTTCTATACAATTTTTGCAACAATGCACCCCTAATAATGTAGATATTTTTGGATATATGCCTATTATAAATTGAATTAACGCATTGTTATCACGATAAGAAAATTTCCTTCGATAAAAAAGTGTTCGAGAATTGAAAAAAAAATTTTTTTTTACACTATTTAAAATTTTCCAGTTAATTGTTACAAATATATAAAAATAATACGGGTTATAATATTTATGTGGCGTGTTTAAATTCCCTTTCACAATTTTATTAAAATGGTATCAATTTCTTCTTAATTTCATTGAATCATAAATACAAAAATCAATAAGCTACCATAGAAAAGAGCTTACAATTATGCTTATATCTTTTTTTATATAAATACTCATAGTAAATTATTTGATACAATTCTTATCTCGCTAGAAAGAAAAAATATATATGCGAAGGTTGTATGTATAATATAAAGTGATCTAATAATATCGTGGAGCAAAGTTGTACTCACAGGAACACGGAGTGGCTCAGCATTGTTGTCTTCAGATCTTCAATATTATCAGTTGTCTTGCTTAGAGATACGCCATACCTCAGAAGAAGTAGAAAAATTATCAGTAATACAGGTCCGGCAGATTATTAGTCTTGAAAGATTCGATTCTCCAGGGATTATTCGGCGACTCGAGCCCAACGTAAAGGCACACTTAACCAATGACGTCGAAATAATTTGAAGAAAACGTCTGCGAAGATCTTGAAAAATCCAGCACTTTTAACACCAAAAATGTTATGATCCAAAATAATAATAATATTAAAAATTTAATTATTTTTAGTTTTCGATAATTTTTTCAATTTTTTCGTGGATTTATCCGGTGTAGAGTATTCCCTTCAAGATAATCCTGAATAAATACGCAGAAATACCACTTGACACATGGTATTCTGGATTTGAATAACCAATCTCGCCAGGGAGTTATTCAAATAAGGATTATCAGGAATGACTTTTGCTTTATCGAAAAATCTTGAATTTTCAGAAAGATGTACTTTTATTCCGACAAAAATGTGTTACAAGTTACTCAAGGTGAAGACAATATTATTAGACAGACAAATGACGGTTAATGGGGATTTTTATACTCTCAAATCTGGGCGACTCCCTTAAATCATGTGATCTCACATGGTCTCATAATTCAATTGTAAAAAACAGGGCTGACACGTAAAGTTGACACAATTGGTCTGTAAACAAAGTCAATTACTATTCTTCAATATTCCAGAAAGTCATTAAGCTGTAAACAAGGTCATGTTACATTTCTTCTCGAGTATCAAGTTAAGGTGATGAACAAACAAGTAAAATATAGATGGAAGTAACAAAAACGCAATAAATTAGTTAATACTACTGATTCGTGAGAAATTATTGAATAAGCAGGGGTGTAACTGCACGTATTGAGGTCACCTATATTTTTTACGGATTTTGGTCGATGGAAAACCAAATATTTATTTATTATAATATTATTATATTATTATTATTTATATTCATTGTGTATATATCGTGTAATTTATACCAAAGAACATGATATGTTGAATGTATAATATTACAAAGTCAAACAAAATCCAGCCTTATGTTTTCAGCTGGTTATTTTATTATTTCTTATAAACTCAGCAAGTTTCATGTCATTTTGAGAGCTATTTCAATATAGCTTTATAATTCACTTTATTTCAAATACATAATTTTTATTCAGTCTTCATAGTTAATATTATTATATATATATAGATGAATTATTGTTGCCATGCTTTTGTTTTTAAAATAAATTTCATCATTAAATTTATACAAATCCAGCATATAAATTTAATATTCTCAACATATTTTTGTTTATAATTTATCAAAATATGTATTTTTTAGTCATTAAGTACAAATATTACTCTAGAATTTCGCAAAAATAGCCTTTGCTCGATATCATCAGCAAATGATAAAGATTTTCACCACGCTCACTCAGAAACACGTAAGCACTCCAAAGCGTTAAGCTGTTAACGAGAATCGGTTATTATCTAATTGCTGAATCTAGTCGATCAGTCATTATTTTTCATATATTTACTTTTTATTCTTCTTCTTCCGCCGAATCCATTTCTTAAAGGAGCAAATGTTGCCTCCAAAAATCACCATCACCCACCAACCGTCTTGCACCCTTCCAGCTTATATTAGCATCCATCAATTTAGCCGAGTAGATCCTACGAATTTTACCCGCTAGTCTTACAGAACATAGGAATCCCACTGGTTGGAAGAAGAGACAGACAAGGTTCAGTCTCTCTGGAGGCATACGTAGTACGTCCCCTAGCCACTGCCAGCATTGTTGCATAAATTATTTAGGTGAAAGGGAGGTGCCCTGTCCACTCTCCTATCTCCGTAACCTTAATGAAATCATACCACCCCATCCCAGTATTTGAGGCTGGCACGGCTGAATGTAAACTCGCAAATTCTAAAACCAAAGCCTACGCGCTCGCCAATAGAGTATTGAAGCGAGGGTGAAAATAATTTTGTTAATATATTGCATATTAGAGTAGTTTTCACGATTGTTGTTAGCGTATACAACTCAGATTTCTTTCATGTATGGTTGGAACGGCAAAAAGCGTTACTTTTAAATGATGACCGTTATGAAAGTTTGCAAATAACAAGTCATTTTTGTTTAAAACCAATTTATAACACAATCGGTTAATAAGTTCAATAATCTATAAAACATTTAGTCAATTTGAAACAATATTTTCTGTAAAATTCATTATGTAAAATAACTTACTCACATCCTAATTATTACTAGCAATTTATTTACAAAAGAGACACAAGACAATATTTGTATTTTAATTAGCGGTTCCCTTTTATCACAAAGTCATAAAATCTATAATTTTATATGTATATTTATAATATTATATGTTTATGATTGATTTGAATTATACATATTGTTTTTGTTTGTAGTTTATCATCATAGTTGTTAGTTTTGTTCTTCTTCTTTATATTTGCTCTCTCGGGGTGTTATAAATAACGTATGGATGTTTACAAATTAGGAAAAAATATTCAATTTGAAATATTAATCAAAACAGTCATAATATTCCAATACATATTGCAGTCGTTTTGATGGCTTATATAATAGATAATTCATCTGTATAAGTGCGCATACAAAGTATTTTTCGCATCGCATATACTGTGAATGTGATCGATCGGAACGCGAGTAATAGACAGGTAGTTTATATGCCACCCGGCTAATTTAACCCCGTCAAACGTAAAGTCTACCATAGAGTATTTTTTATATGGAATAAATGTACGTATATAAACAAATGAAAACTTATCGGTACTAGGATAATAATAATAATAATAATATTGTAATACAAAACATTTTGTTAAATCAAAAAAAAATGTAATACACATAAATTTAAAAACATTGTACGGTTTTTAAAATATTTATTACGTTATTTATAATGTATTATATAACTCTTAGGATATTGGCAAGATTTAAATGCATTTTGAACTAAACTTGTAGTTATATTGTTGAATAAGTTGACCGGACTATTGTTAAAAATTTTGCGGATTTGCGTATAGTATATCTTTACTTTGCAGATAGAACTGTAGTAACTAATAGTGAAACTAGGTTATTCGAACACTTGTTGGTCAGTTTTAGGAAGGTCAAATGTTCCATAAAGTTGGAAGAGGCTGTACTGAAAAATAAAACGAACTTTATATCTTTCAATTAGATTAGAAATTCTTGGCGAATATCCTTGACACGGATGAACGATTTTTCAAATAGTTTTAATACAGATTGATTGGTTTGTGTATTATTATACTAATTGAAAGTTAAAATACTTTAGATTTCTTCAGGTTCATATCCCAGAAG
This sequence comes from Rhyacophila evoluta, assembly GCA_022683975.1. Lineage (NCBI taxonomy): Eukaryota > Metazoa > Arthropoda > Insecta > Trichoptera > Rhyacophilidae > Rhyacophila > Rhyacophila evoluta. The sequence goes on from JAGVSQ010011102.1 coordinate 11,867, forward strand.
AAGACAGAATGAACTATGCACTTTGTGATTGCTGTGTCACGTTTAACTCAATGCTTAATAGTTCAAACCCAATGCAAGCTATGCTGCTATAAAGTAGTGAATTATGATACCTGACGAAGACTCGGAAGACGTTAGGCAGCTCTCAGCTATGTTTAATGTCATTTAACGCTGTAACTGACTGGATGCTTCTAAAGTGTCCAAACTAAATTAATATTAAACTGGGCAAATAGCACCTTGGTTCAAAATTGTCAAATAAACGCTTTTTGTCTTCTGTGAAAAAAATTATGTAAGTTTTTCCTTTCATTTTCCCTTTCTTCATTCGATATAAGAACTGTCGCGATATGATAATACTCCAAGGTATAATTAAATTACTTTTAATCAAAGTTTTCTGCCAATTCACTTACGATATATAAACTCAAAACAACGGCCGTTTTACCCTTTTCAATGTGTATGCTTCATTTATGCTTAAAAAATATCCCGGCAAGATATTCATTTTAACTGCGAACACGTGCCCAGTGCCCGCGTACACTTTTTTTTTATACCATGTTCGCTCCCAACTTGGAGCGTATGGATCTACACAGTGTGAAGATAT
>JAGVSQ010011103.1:0-12458 GCA_022683975.1 Rhyacophila evoluta
ATGTGGCCGAGCCAGGTCCAGCGTCGCAGCTTCACTTAGTCAGTGATAAGTGGCTGCACTCTCAAATAATAATAAAAAAACAGCCGATTTCTCAAATGATTATCATGTTACGTTCATGACATTATACTGCATAGAAAGGAAGAAAATTTATGATATTATAGAAAAGCTTAGGAACCTTTTCAGATTAACCCTTTGACTGCTAAACAGCGATATGTCGCCGTTCGTGATATCAGGCAGAAATACTAAAAAGATTTTTGTATCTATGTTTTTTTTTAATATTTCGTACAACGAATTATACAAGTATGTTTAATGATAATACATTGTATTTCCTCAAAAATAGCTATAAATAATTATTCAATTACTAGTCCGGATTCTAAGATTATAAAACACATCGTAACAGCCAAAGGTTTAAATAAATTACGACTTCAAAGACATTTTTCGGAACAGCCTGAAATATTCGCCATTTCTATCGCGAATTTAATTCGATACGTGACCATATTCGCAGAGAGAGAGACCTTCTCGAATTCATAGAATTATATAGCCCGTAGAAAAAAAGAAACAGGTCTCGAATATACTGAAATAAATTATCGATTTTTGCCTGCCTTGCGAAAATGCGAATTTCCCAACATAATTCACAGACAGAGCAAGAACAAATGTATTGTATCATTATTATTTGATTGGCAATGCAGTCCGGTTAGTGTAACTAATGCAAATTTTAGATTATTTTGAAATACGTAGGCCGTATTCTGAATTGCCTATCTGGTGAAAAACATGTATCATTCTACTATCTAACAGTTTTGAAACGAAAGGAAGCAGAAACAAATATTAATAATGTAATTGTTTCATTAACTAAAGTTGCCAAAAATTTAATTAATACACAAATAAAGCAATCTTCGTAGAGCTTGAATATAATTGTATAAAATTCATTACCCATGATAACTGTTGTATAGTGTAGCAGTTTAAGCCCAACAAAAAAGTCTTAGATGTTTTTTTAATACCATTTTCGCTCCCGATGTGGAACATATGGATATACACAGAGTGAATAATCAACTCCGAAAGCGGAGTATACAGATCTCCGTAATATGAAGACGTCTTGACAGATTATTTTTCACGAGAATCGTTTGTCAGAAAATTTCTCAACCCAAGTCCTGCATTTTTGGATTTTTTAAATCCCACAGATGGGAAATCGAGCCCGCATTATCCGGATTGCTAGGCGCGCACGCTACCGGGGAGACTAAAATAGATACATCAAATTTACCAATGAGAATTGTGATAATTGGAAGGTCTTGTTTCTAGAGTAAGCTATGGTTAAAAAATAAATATCAGCCACTATGCGTTACGGATTGTTAAGAATTTTTTCACGAGAACTAGTAGCTTAACATATCCGGCATCTTGCGTTGGAAGGCATTGAAGTATACACCATTTTTCTTATTTTACACGAATATTTTTGCATGGATTTGAAATAACAAAAATAACGGTTTATCAATCTCAACATTTCGATCGTATAATAACGAGTGAACATTTGAATGTATTGTAGATGAACTAGTTTAAGATGGTACACTTCCTATCACTAAAGCATTGTTTAATTTATTACCATGAATTGTCACCAAAAATGCACATTAAACGGGCAGGTTTATTCCCTAGTAGTGACACTCAAGGATTAATTTATTGTGATATATATTCGAATTATCGCATTACGTAATACGTATATGATGAGAAAATGAAATATATTGAATGAAACCTATCTACCATTTATATATGAGCACTTTAACTTTTTCTGCACGTTGTCCTTTGGATCGTATCCCTAGTGTAGAAAGAAAATCGACTGTGTTATTTCTGCGCAGCCAAAGACCATGAACCGTAACCTCTCGCGTCCAGTGGTACGCGAGTATGAGCACTATCTACTCGGCAATTAAATCGACCAACATAATTGCTTTTCAAGAATGTTGTAAACTTACCCTAATTATATGTCAGAATTCCATTAAAATAAAAACCTGTTAATAAAAAGAATACATTTAACAATTTGATTATATAATGCAATTAGGATCCTCACGGTGTTAAACAGAGCCTTGTCAACTCATGACTCCGTCAGCGGAACGCTGGTGATGATAACATATATCCGATGTTTCATCGCAGAATGCAACAACAGCACTTTTGAAATATGCACTTTTAAAAACAATATGATTATTTGTGTAAACTTGCACTCAGTATCACAATGACTCATATCGACTGCGGTAAAGAAAAAGAATACAACCCACAGATTATTAAAAAAAAACTATGCATGTCTGTTATTATTATTGTTTTAAAATGACAACGTGTAATACTTCATGGTAAAAGTGGTAAATATATTTGAATAAAACTCTATTATACACTGTCGAAATAACTATTTTCGACCACTTGAAGATGCCGGAAATAGAAATAAAATTCGATGGTTGTGTCCTTTCGCCTCAACGCAGTCGATATGTGTCACGTGAGAATAAAAAAAAAAAAACAGAAAAACATGTTCACAAACCAAAAAAATATTCAAAATATTTTTTTGACACGTTAGTTTTCCTTTATAGGTAAAATGGTACCACAAAACTACGGAAAAATATTTGGCGTAACGCGTGCCAAATCTGCGCACTTTTTATTCCAATTCGGACGAGAGATTCACCAAAAACATTCGCGCGAAGTGGGCCACCGTTAAATTTACAAAGCACTGTAAAATGTAAACAGGGCTAAATACGATAACAAACAGATCGCAGCTGCGCGGATGTGAAAATCGGCGAAACGGGCGAACGCGACCGCACGGCGCGACGGTCTACTGCTACTGAGGAAATGATAACAGAAATATGAGAAATAGTACGGCGGTGGCGGCGCGTGGCGGAAAAGACGGGCGGCTGCAGTTGAATCGGGCCGGCGCATGCGCACTGCGAGTGGAGGAATTTCCCAAAGAAAAACAACATTTTCCATTACTTGTACAAGGATTAAATTATAACTCTAATAATAAGTTCATTGTATATTATACGTGGAATAACGATCTCGAATAAATAACATTTCCTTATAGCAATAATCAATGTGCACATATATTTGGAATAATTGTAATACATTTGAAATGAGGACATTAGTATGGCATTAATATTAATTTGAGTAACAATGTGATATTAGAAGATAAGATCTAAGTAATTATTTAATATTTTTCCACTACAAGCATAAGTAAATATTGTATGATAAAAAACCGAATGTTAAACATTTTTTTTTTTAATTAAGAAGGAACAATTTTTTTGGAAACATCTCAATACACCCCAGCATTGGTATACGACAAATCTTATTTTTATTAATTTTGTTTTTTTGGTGTTTTTAATGAAAAAATCATATTTAAATTTAAAAGTAACGTTAAACAGTTTTCCATACACACCAGAACTACTTTCGTCGAATAAGATTATCATCAATCAAAATGTATTAATCATATCTAATGTAACAAGATTATTATTATATATCAACTACAGAAAGGAAAAAAGACGCAACCCTCACTTTTATCAAAATTTTTTTTTTTACGAAAATCCTTATGTAAACTTTAATACACGGTCTACTAAAAGGGTGTACACTATAAATATCGAGTTGGTATTTCGATTCAGCTTTTAAATTTGGAATAACGATGGCATGTCAAATTTTCGACCAGGAAAAAGAACTTCCACCATATAAATTATTTTCATTTTTATTAAATAACTTATTATACTATCATCAGATTGGGTAAATAAAACACCAATTTTAGTCTTCGTGCACTTCAAGGTTGTGTCTATTTTGACGTTCGCTCAGAATCATTAAGTAGACTTTTCTGTCCCTCCTGTGTAGGTTACGTCCTTTTTCCTTTCTACAGTCATTATCTAAATCAAAATTTCATCAAAATATTTTTACAGTGAGAATTTACAGATATGTAAAGCTTGGATTTTGGATAATCATTGTACACAAATTGAATTGATAAAAACCACATAATTTTTAATCTGAAACAACCTTAATAGTATTTATTAATTTTACTCTTTGTCCTCGATTCCTTACAAGTAATATATTAACCAAATATCGTACGTATTAAAAAATCTTACATAGTAAATAAAGATCTCAACTCACGATTAGCAATGCCGATCATAAAACACAAATTTCCACTTCGCATTATCGTGTTAAAATATTGACGAGAAATGAAGTACTTTGTGAAAAGATTCTGTTTAGTTTTAGATTGAAAAACACAATGCGATTAAAAACTTGCAGTGACAAAATCTGATGAATAATGAAGTAGGTTCTAGAACTACCATAGACATAAAAAATATGATACTGGGGTAATTACTGTAGGTATTGTCATCATAAATACCATCTCTTGTGCATCATCATGCACTTGCAGAAAAGAAGAAGCGCACCATAGTTCAAACTGCGCTAATAGTTCTAAATTTCATTGTTGTGATTGGCAATCAGAAGAGTGAAGAGTCAAAGAAAACTGCACTTCCAGATGCATAAATAATGGTGTCACATAAACTAAGCTATTTGGAGAACACGTTTTTATGGAATATCACGAAAGTGGTGCGCGAAGTAAACGATGCAGTCAAGAAATCATATATTGGGAGAGTAGTATACACACAAGATGTGGCCGTCCGTTATCTGATAATGATACAAATAATTAAGAGCTCCACCGATTACTCAGTGTGGTAAAGAACACTACTGTATGACGTTTGTGATAAGAGAATCCATTTCCATTAAAGAAATTATTGTTTCATTCAATCTTTTAAATAAAAAAAATCAATAAACAACACAATAAGCGCAATCAGCGCATTATAGTCTTATGAATCAACTACCTAATGTCCCCACCATCCACCCGCCCTGTCCTTACGTCTGGTATTAATCACGCGTATTCCGGATCTCTGATATCAAAAAGCGATCTACTTTATTTGACGGAAAGAATGTCCTACGAGTAAATATAAATTATCCAAGACTTTAGTTGCCACGCACTCAAGTGTGATGAAGAAAAGAAATAGAGTGATAAAAAAGATAATCGAAAAAAATAGGGATTTATTTGATCAAGCTATTTATATGAAGAGATCATCACGCTCGCCATATGACGACGCATTTTTCTTAAAAACAATAAAATTTTCCCTTGTGGCAACCAAGTCGGATGGCCCGATGGGTCCAACAGCTGATTGGACCGACTTGAGTAACTCTTCCCGCTCCGTACACAGAATGTTATTAGCATCCTGCTCTGGACAGCCACAAGGACATGTTGGCTGTTTAGCAAAGCCAAACTGAGACAGCTTAGCGGCAAAACCACCGTGGCCTGTAATAAATTGGCTATAAAGTGGCCTGGAGTCAGCTTGGTTATCTCCATGCGTCATTTAATAGTCTCGTGAATCAACTATGACGCAGATATCAACAGTATATTGTAATCATTAGTAATTTAGGGATAATATCGATGTATGTATATATTTTTAGTGTGGCCGCACACAATTTGTTCGAAATGCATCGATAAGAATGGGGAATTATTTATAGATGTGGCAATACCGATGGGGGATACGTAAGGGTGCTTGCTATCTACACACGTGTATCCCCGGCCAGTGACGGGACCGAGACACGTGGAAATTGTGTGGGCCGATTTATTTTGACAAATTACAGCCGCACCGCAGAATACTCGACATAAGAAACCGTCACCATTAGACGCCATACGATAGTCACACGTATGAATATAAGTTTACTACATAAGTTGAAAGGTTAAATGGCGCATCATGGTGATCATATCATTTGAAAATGTTTATAAATTGATAATGAACGGACAGATTCTTTATCGATCTGGTAATCTGGTAATTTTCCGATATTGTGTCCACTGATACCAATATTTATGTTTTCAGAAGGTTTACCTTGCTTTTCCCTTCACGTCTCCACACCCGTTGTGCGGTCGTATACTGTGGCGTAACAAAAGTAATTCGCTCTTCATAAGTGCCAGAAGTGTCACAGGAGCAGGTTCCCAAGACCTTGGCTGGCGTGCACTAGTTTGCGCGATTCCTATTCTGACTAATTATATTACATTAATATCTAGCCTTGTTAAGAAGAGACCTTCTCCTTCGCCGTAAGAGTTTGCAATTTTTTAAAGCCAGAAAATTTTCCTTCGTAGAAACCAAGTCGCAGTGGCCGACCGGTCCAATAAATGGTCGAACAGACTTAGACAAGAACCACCAAATAATTCTCTCTTGCTGACTGTGATGTGATATAGCTCTACTCTCCAATTCGAAATGCATTTTAAGAGCGTTATCGTTATTGCTACTTCACCAAGGAATATTTTCAAGTATATAAGTCATTAAAAATATATGTCCGTCCATTACTGATAGAAGCTGCACATAAATCCATAATATAATACATGAAAATAGAACAGTAGTTAACACCAAGACACCTGCTTTACTTGTATAGTGAGAGTTAAACTACGCTAATGTAAACGATTTCGTACGTCACTGGAGTATCCCCTTGCCAGTATAGAAAAATCTTTAAAACATAAAGCCGCAGCGGAGGGACAGGACAGGGGACTGATTTACAGCTTGTATTAAAGGTTTCTGGCGATAAAAGTCGAATTTTAAGACGCGCACTCTGTACACACGATGTTTATTGGATATTTATTCCCGAATTAGATACACTTGACGCGTAATGTGTTCAACTTAGCAGATAAACAAAAACAAAAACGCCCACATCGCTTCGCTGCCTCTCAAGTCACAACAACATCCCTTAATTCTGTCGTATACACTCCGTGAAATTCCAAAGACACCAGAGTCTTGTAGATTGTAAACGAGGGTAATTCAAATTTAGGCTGTCCAGATGCATCAGCAGCACGTGTATCATCCAATTAGAGTGTTACTTTTTGACGTAACGAAAGTCTGTTTTGTCATTGTCTTAAGTTCTGATATCCTTACAAAATTAAACCCATTACCTTCCAGTTTTCGTTGCAAGCGTTTGTTTAAAAAAATAGGAAGCATTATATTTGAGTTTTCGTCATAAACAGATGATAACAGATGCCTGCGATGGATTCTGAGATACCTCGTTTGTAACGAGGAGACAAGAGACAGGCTATACAGCCACTAATTACTGACGAAGTGAAGCTGCGATACTGGATATGACCTGGTCACATATTGCGGATGCCTCAAGAATCTTAACCTAACCTGCATATTCTGTAAGCCGGCCGATCTTTGAAGGCCGCTTAGTACTGTTTCTATAGAATGTATTCAGCGGAGTTACGGGATGCAGGTATGACCTGGGAGGGCGCAAAAATACCGGCAGGCGTACTACATGTCCATGTACTCCACTCAGGGGGCGGATATGGAATAAAAAGAAGTCATACAAAATTCAACAACTAATGTATGTTCAATAATAGTAGTTTTATATATCATCCGTAGTGTAGAGGTTAACATACCCGCCTCGCAATCCAAGTGCAAATTCGATTCCCACATCCGTCAGATTAAAAAAAAATCCAAAAATGCAGGACTGGATCCCCATCGTGTTGAGCAATTGTCTGGCGAACAATTCTCGTGAAAAATAATATACCAAGATATATTTTCAAACTGTGTAGATGCATATGTTTAACTTTCGGAACGAATATGATATAAAAACTGTTTTATTTAATCAAAAATAACTATAATTAGTTGTTCGCGATCACTTTTTATTTAGGAATGAAAGATTATCAAATACTTCATAGCAGCTAATGGGGTAAAAAACGTCGTAGTTTTGCTTATTAAAATGATGTAAAAATAATTTATTTTATTCATTCCCTGTTTAAATTACCCTATTTGGTGTGATATATTTTCCCACACTGGCAACACTCCGTATCTGTTTCTCGCGGCCTCGACAACATACCTGGCGCTAAGCGTACACGCCTGCTTGCATCGTACCTCGATCGCGATAAGCAATCTTGTCCGCGAGACACCTGCCGCGAAGTACATACGAGCGAGTTGCGTGTTCGCGACAGCTACAAATCCAGCGCAGCGACAAGTGCACGGATAAAAACGCGCGGGGTGCAATTCACGAACACGCGCTGCAAAAAAACAACACTCACAAAAAAAGTCCGTTATAACTCCATCCTGTCGGTGAGATTTAGTTTTTTTTTCTCCTAATTGCCTAAGTGTTATAAATTCCTAAGGGTAGAATAAATAGCTAAGACTTACGAATGAGTCTGTACACTTGTATCTATCATTTTTGTAACGGATAAAAGCACAGAAAATGACAGTAAAGTCTGCTTTCAGATTAAGATTGTCAGACAATTGCTCAATTGTAATGACTTCTAAATATAATTTATAGGTCTGTCTAGTATTTATATTAAAATAAATAAAAACATTTTATTAAAAAATTGAATAATGGTTTTGATAATACGGTGACAAGGCTCACGGACGTACATGTACGTCCATACTACACGAAGGGTTAATTAGTTATGTCTGAAGCACCGTTATGACTATTAATCTTGGCGTCACAACCGAAATACAATAGTTAGCAACAATACATATCACCTGCAGAAATATATCCGATTAATCGGTCGTTGGAGCTTTATTTCGTTAATATCGATTACTATCGTGATTTGTGATTTGCCTGGGATTAAAATTATATGTAAATTCAAAAATTACATTTAATCAAATTGCTATAAATACAAATTATTAGCCAAACAAAGGAATGTGTCGATAATGAAACGATGTATATTATTGAACGTTAAATATATTATCAGATTAATCGATACGTGATAAAATTCTTCACCAATAATTACAGTTGGGCAATCGATAGATTAAGATAAACCCATTATAAAAACTTATCATCATCCAACTGATTTTACACTCTAAAGCTAAATTACACTTATAATTATTTTTTTTTGACGGGTTTCATTACTTCAATTTGCCAATCCTTTTTTTTATCAAATAGTAACATCTCAATTATTTATATCATTTTAAGCAGGCACTACGATATCAGAGAGACGACGGCGGAGAGTCGACAACAGAGATGCAAAATAGCTATGAAAAACTTGCTCACTCACCAGTTCATCACCTAGATACATATTTATAGGCAAATACCAATATAATATTAATAAAAATCCAAGCGCAAAACGATCAAAATTTAAATTATCACCCACATAACATTCAATAACTTTTAGAGTAGTAAGTTTTTTAATAATCAGGTAATCAGGAAAGATGCAGTATTATGCCATGTAAGTATTTAAATTTCATATTACAGTCCTAATAAGTAGTAGTAATTCTTATTTTTTTCTGAAAATTGTCAATTGTCAAAAATCAAAAAACTCGTAATCGATATATTGTGACTTGGACGTCTTCTGCTTAGCTACATTCAATTGTCATTTCAAATTAGTACGAAATACCTTCATTGAAAATTCTATTATTTTCGAGTGCAGTTTACATCTCAATCCGTTCAGATGTGTTGCGCAAATCAAGCGGTAATTGATACTAACGACTATACGTGCTTATAGCCGGGACGTGACCAGAATGCAGCCTACAAATCCACTCGATAAACTATAATCTCAAGGATGTGCAGATCTGACCGAATTGCCACTCTGCCACATTATTTTTTTTTGAGGTCGGTATACTTGTACAGCGCATTTAGTATCTATAATACAAGTGGCGTGTTGGTGTAACATATTTCAGATTCACGTTACACCATGGACGAAAACCTCCGAGACAATAAGCATTCTTAAAAAAAAACCTCTACATTGAAACTGAATCTCGTTAAATAAAACTGTCCTGACTATAACTATCAAAATATGGTTAATTTGAGATTCATTCGATCCATTCATTGAGAAAAATTCAAAGATATAGAACTGGATGCCCATTGGGTTGAGGAATAGACTGACATCAAATTCTCGTGAAAATTTAAAACGTATGTTTTCAAATTGAGGAGATCATATCCTCTCTATATTATTCAGGTGCGGGTTATCCGTGCCAAATGTTGAAATTATATTGATTATAAACAAGCTGTACCCGGCCACACGTTGCTGTGACTCAGTCTGGTTAAAAATAAGGGATGTTTCTACCTGTCACAGGTGTGACATCCATATAATAGTAGGTATATAAAAACACGTACGTATTCGAATGCAACGCTGTGTCAAAAAAACTTTCTGAGATTTAAGATTTTGAACAAACGAACAATTACACTTTTATTTATATAGATAGATTGATTGATTGGGAAAGGAAATCGTTTTGGTCCAGGAGGTTTTCAAACATAAAAGAAAGGTTTACAAATGTGTTGCATGAAACCTGTCGGATATCGAGACGCGTTTTTGACATACTATGCAGTGATCAACTTACGTGGAGAAAGGAAGTCAAAAGAAAATTGAAATTAAAAAAATAACGTCTTACAGTTCGAACACACGTTATCGTTCACTCACATAATCACAGACATGGATATTACTTTATTACAGATGGTGCCATAATTAACAAAAATGAAGGCACTCTTTACTCTACCGACGGTTGAAAAATTGCTAGTAATTCACCAGAAGCTTCACAATCGTTGGCAATAACTATTCCAACTCTACATTGTATCTCTTATGAAAATATATATAAAGCATTTGATCTGATAATGCATTCAGACAGTCCACGGATATATACCATAAACCTGTAGATACATGCCTCTCTCTGTCTCTGCCGCTCCCTATTTGGAGCATATGGCCACTACACGAAGTCTCCGGGATTCTCTGTCACCAGCCAACCATCTAGCATCCTTCCAGGTCATACCAGCTTTCTTTGATTCCGCCGAGTTTCAATCGATCATCCAGATCAACGGAATCCAGAGACCACAAAGAGGATCCAGGCATTCCGGAGGCATCCGTAGTACATGTTCCAGCGCCGCTGCATGGATTTTAGTATAACAGCAGGCTACCCCACACGCTCCTTTATGTCCGAGTTCTTTACGAAGTCAAACCACTATTCAGTCAAATAAATGTCAACTTTCAAAGATAACACCTGGCATGCCAATGTTAAATGATGGAATTGACCACTCATTCATTGATACATAAATATATCCTAAAAAGAATAACGAAACAGTTCGAATTCAATAATGACTTAAGCGTAAAGAAGATTATTTTAATTTATATTGTACTATAAAAGATATAAAAGTAAACCTCTATTTATTAATATATTCGAAACTCGTCGCGTCTAATAAATATAATCTAATATATTAAGCTAATAAAACGTTAAAATAATTATGAAAATAAACAACCTTGACAAACTATTAATTACAGCTTGTAACGTCTTCAAACAAGATAATGCAGTTTCCATCTTATACCCATGCGAACGTGACTGGAGTAACCTGTTTACGGCTGAAACAATAACTCAACGAAGCTCGCTTGCTCAAGAGGATAAATCTTATTTTGTACAATGCGGTTTTGCAAGAAATGCTTCGCCGCCTGTGGTTTTACATAATGTGACAACATTCCCGACACTCTACATCTCGAAAAGTATCTTCAACAAAGGTGGAATTCGCAAAGGGAGGCCAGAAGATGACTGCAAAAGAAAATCCCAATCGAAAGAGCACGCCAATCATGATGTGTTCGCCGAGTTAATTGAAATCATTTCCAACGATTGTGGAATCAATTGGATGTATAATACTTACGCAGAAGTATAAATTTTATATTATTAAGACTGCAATATTAAATTTAAATACTTACATGGCATATAATAAGTCTTTCCTGATTATTAGATTATTGTTTAACGTTCTACTTTAAAAGTTATTGTATGTTTTGTGGGTGCTAATTAAAATTTTAATCGTTTTGTATTTATCTATGATAATTATGCATTCAGTGGAATTAATAGTATGCTGTGGGAAGATGTAAAGAAATTGGAGGATGACAGAGAGCTTCGGAAGTAGGACTCGGTAGTTATATGCTCCACGCAGACAGCAAGTATAATCAAAAATAAAATAATAATACACACATATTTTACTCGTTTTAACTCGAGAAAATAAGGGTGTGTATCAAAATTATAGTTAATTACAATTCTGTTAAATATTTAACAAGAATATACAGATGTGACTGTTGTGAAACGCAAATGATGATCGCGACATTTATTGGGGCGACAATAACAATTACGGTTTTAGATAAGCTGTAGACATTGATTAAGAGAGACATTTTTGTTTTGTTTTATTAAAAGTTTTACACGCCCTAGAAAATATTTTTACGAATGGAATAGGAAAGTTTTTCGGAAGTATGTGACGGCGCAATGCAGACTGAAGTGTAGAACCAGGACGGGGATGATGCGTCCATCCAAGAGTAATTAATAATAGTGATGACCATTCTCAACATATCAGTGGTTCAAAGTAAGCCTAAAAATGACTAATGGTCAGGACAGTTGATATTTTTTGCGTGTTTTGGTGTTAGGTATGTTTTATACTGAAGATGCATGCATCCTGTTAGTGATGCTCTACGGTTGTGAAACGTGGCACCCAACAAAGGCCTAAAACAACCGTATTCT
>JAGVSQ010011104.1:0-12458 GCA_022683975.1 Rhyacophila evoluta
GCGATCTACTTTATTCGACTGGAATGTCCCGGGAGTAAATATAAATTACCCAAGAATCAGGTTGCCACGCACTGAAGTGTGCTGAAATACCTGAAATAGCACGATACCTGTTTCGTCAATGTAAACTTTAGAAACTTTTTGCTGCACAGTACTATTTTTTTTACTTGTAATTCAAACGTCCTTTCAGAAACTCTCGCGTAAGTAACAGTTTTGTTTTCTTCTAGATTTAAAGAAAATCTATACAAAAAAAAATAATTTATGTTATTATAGTATTATATATGATCTATACTTTTTTTTTCACCTTCAAATAGTCGTGTCAGAGTGCGCTGAATTTTTAATTGATCGTTAAGTTAAATTTTTAATTCACTGATAATTTAAGTCAAAAATGCATATTAACGCCTTATACACAGAGAGCGACTCGACGATGACGACCGTCGCTGTCGCTGTGATTGGTCACCTGCTGTCGTCGTCGTCGAGTTGCTCTCTGTGTAGAAAGCTTAAAGTTATGCCATATCGAAGCTTTCAATGAGCGATTGTTTTACGAATTTTGCTTATTTTCAATTTCATCATGTTAATCTTGAGACGAGCACTGTTCTCGTATATATATCTCCAGCGTCCCCAAAAGAACAGTCCACTTTGAAAATCACTCGTATGCATCATACTGAGATTTATTGTTACGTTGTTTTATTATAATATAATTTGCCATAGTTTTATAAGAGATATCAAATAAATGCAACAAAATTTATGTCAGTATTTAATTAGTTGACATCACAATTCGATTAAAATAAAATATTATCTAAGTAGTACGTTTGTCATATGATGATAATATTTTATGCAATTAGGTTAAATTTTATCTATTTTAAATTATCTTAATGTTAAGGAAAGCTAGTCACAGATACTTTCATATACAATGGATTCCCCGCGTAATGCAAATGTCAACTGGGTGTATTTAATATTTTAACGAATCAAATATTGATATATTTAGATGCTAATAACTATCCAATCAGTCGATAGATTTAAGGACTTCATATTATAAATGTAGTATATTATTTATCACATATGTATATCATATTATTAAAAATTTAGATTTTGTATTAGACATATATTGTAAAATTATCATTATTACTTAAAAAGGTAAATAAAAAATAAATTATAGAACTGTTATTTTTATTTTTATTCTTTAAAAAAAAGACACTATTTATGTTATTACAAAAAATAATTAATATCAATAAAAAATACATTTTTTGTCCCTCTTGTAAAATTTGCTTTATGTGTGTTACGTCCTTTTTCCTTTTCACTGTCGAAATAAAATAATAATTACAATACCATAATTATTGAACCAAAGCGCAATCATGCAATTGCTCTAATAAGTAACATTCTTCGCTTCATGGCTTCACTTGCAAATAACACGAGAATATACATACTACAAACCAAATGAAACGTTAAGCAATCGACTTATCACGTGCCTATATCCTGTAAATTTATTTATTCATATGATTATTGTTACCATTTGCGAAGTATTTTTAAAGGAATGTATCAATTTTGTCCTTAGAATACACAAACAGATTAATTATATTTCAAAATTTTAGCTTATCCATGGCTTGAAGTGCAGTGTTGCTACATCTTAACTACTTAATTATGCCATCTTGTTGCATCATGCTCAATGCATGTCACGTTTTAATTTAACAAATAAAATGACTTAAACGTATTGAAAAAACGATCCAAGAAAATTTGATCACTTTATCGCATTCTGAGACCTACACTGCAAAATGTATAACTTCGTTAAGGTGTTTTTATATTAAAATAATCGTAAATAATAAGTTTTTACACACTACTGTAAAATTGAAAAAAGCGGAAATCTCCACATTGAGCCATCGTTATGATAACTTAAATATTTAAATTTTATGTATTTATTTAAAAAAAATGCTTTTTATAAAAGCTACAATATGATTATTATCAAATGAATATTACATTTGTTTTGTCTGCATACTAAATATTGATGTAAATAACCATGAACTAACACCAACTCAACACCGAATCTATTGAGATGGTTGATGATATTGAATTTATTATAATGATAAAACGTGTTATTAAGGTGACAAAAATAAGCAAATAGTAAAAAATTAAGATATTTATTTATTCCATGTATATATGAAATTTAATCAAATAATTCTATTATTCAAAAAAACTCGATAAACAGGTCTACCACTACATGAATGCATATTCTAAGAATTTAGAAAATAAAAAAAACAAAACTAATTATGCATATAAAATCAAACCATTATTTTTTATACTAAACACTTATCAGCATACGGGTTAATGTAATATTTGATCATTTTGTACATAACAATGATAACTGAAATCTATCTTTGTGAGCAATATTTATAATAAATTTTATCTGATATTTACAAATTACAAAATTTTGTATAGATTAGATAAATATATTGGTCAGTCATTAGTTAAATATTTTTCGTAAATTCCAGTAAGTATTCAAATAATAAGTATATTTATTCAGGAATGGATTAAGAAGATATATTGCCATAAACGACAAATTCTTCCACTTTCTTTTCATCGTATATACTGCGGTAAAAATAAACTATTACTAGAATTAAGATTTAAGTAGCCGAGAAGTTAGCGTGCGCGCTTCGGAGCCGAAGATTGTAGTTATATTTCCACAGCTACCAATTTTTTTAATCTCAAAAAGTGAGAGATTCAATGGGCTTATAATTGGTTGACAACCAATTCTCGTAAAAAAATGAATTAGGCTTGGATCAAAATTATCAGAACAAAAATATCATTATCGGTATATCAAGAAAATTTTAATCTCACTAATAGTTTATAGTAAATACATAACACATGATACATGGAAAGTGATTCAAGAATTTTATATTTATAAGACATTGACATTTTTTTCTCTGAGTATTTGACATTCAAAAGATTTCTGCCTGCCTACCATGGCATTGACCCGCATCTAAGAAATTATTTAAGTACATAAGTCATATTAACGTAATTATAATATGTTATAAGAAAAAAAATATTGTACTTAAAAAGAAATTCAAAGAGCGTATTCAATACAGTATGTAGGCGTCGTATGTGAATATAGTGTTTGACGAAGTAAGCAATAACAAAACACACACACATGTATACATATATAGAAAAAATACTTACTACAAAAAATATAAAAAAAAATGTTCATTGAGCATGTTTTTTTTCGAATGTATTAAATTTAAGTCGAAATTGCACCCCCTGGCTATTTGACGCCCTAGTTTTGAGGCACTTAGAGCCGTCCGAAATTGTAATGCATCGATTAGTATCTGTGTTATCAATTTGCTGATAACCGATTTGAATGGGATTATACAAATATTTTTATAAATATTATTACCGTTGGTGATTTAGGACGATCAAAAATCTTATAATATTGTTGTTAAAATTAATTATTATGTAAAATAATACCATATAAAAAATAATAAAAAAAACTTTTGAATAATATATTATTGGCGAGTTTTCGAAGAAGCTATATAAATAAGCTGTTTATTAAATTAGTGTATCCTGAGCTGCCCAGCGCGTTGTGTCTTTCAAAGTCGTACGGCAACAAGCCGCTATTAAAAATACTTAAAATATAAATATCGTTAAGTTTTTGATTAGTTTTTATTCTAGCTTCAACGCGTATAGTAAAAAGTGAACAGTGACAATAGATAACCATTTAAAACTTATTAAATAATACATTTCAACAAAAATAATTGTGACATATTGTAATTTTAACTAATGATCTATTCATTATTTTTATAATAATATCGATAAAAAGTTTATAGTTTAAAATAGTTACTTACTTATTTAAATTATTTGTGTAAAGTACGAGTGTCGATTTTGTTATAATTGTGAATAATAGTTAAACAAATGTATTTTAATAATAATGACTTATCTATAAACTATTAAACTTGACTTAAGCTTAACTTAAAAATAAACTTAACCATAGAAAGTATATATTGAGTGATTAATAGTATTCTCCTGTGAATATATGTCTCAACATTAAAAATTATATGAGAAGATTCTTTTAAATATTCGTCAAAGCTTGTGTTAATATTAATATGGAAATTTCGACGTACTAAAGTTGCATAAGTTTGTAAGGTATTCATTTTTTTGTATGTTACAAGTAAAATCATTTAAAATGAATTCAAAAATAATAGTGAGCTCTGTGTTATTATTTATATTACAAGTTACGTCCGGATACAGAATTCTTGGAGTTTTTCCGCACATAGGAAAAAGTCATTTTAATACTTTTGCTCCGTTGATGGAAGGGTTGGCGGAAAAAGGACATAATGTGACAGTGATAAGTCATTTTCCGTTAGAAAATCCACTGAAAAATTATCAAGATATAAGCCTTAAAGGTTCAGTACCGATTTGGTTTTCCGACTTCAGTCTTGTGGATGTTAGTAATACACCGGGAATCCATAGAATTACAAGGCATATAATATCAATGAACGAGTTATTGGGTATTGGATATACAACCTGCGAAGCCTTATTAGAGAATAAAGAAGTGCAGAGTATAAATAAGGGTGATTATGATGTCATCATATTGGAACAATTTAATAGTGATTGCGGACTGGGGTTAGTGCATAAAACAAAAGCTCCTTTTATTGGATTAACATCTCATTTGATGATGTCATGGACAACGGACCGACTCGGATTATCGA
Source organism: Rhyacophila evoluta (assembly GCA_022683975.1). NCBI lineage: Eukaryota > Metazoa > Arthropoda > Insecta > Trichoptera > Rhyacophilidae > Rhyacophila > Rhyacophila evoluta. The sequence goes on from JAGVSQ010011104.1 coordinate 4,695, forward strand.
ATAATCCTTCACATGTACCAAGCCATTATTTGTATCACGGAAGATCGCCAAGCTTTTTACAAACTTTGGAAGCTTTTATAATTAACAATTTTTATAAAGTTTGTTATTATTTATACTCGCAATTACCGGAACATAAATTGCTGACTAAGTATTACGGGGAAGACTTACCGGCACTTGAAGATATTGCTAAAAATATGAGTTTAGTATTGGTGAATACTTATTTTTCATTGACTGCAGCTGTTGCAAGGCCGCCGAACCATGTGGAAATTGGCGGCATTCATATCAAGGACCAAAGGAATCAAATCAATCGGGTAAATAACATATAAATATAATAGTAAGCAATTAAATTGGCTGTATTCATATAACTATAATAATAAAACGACACGTTTCGTACGTATATTTAAAATGTGGCTACACAAGTTTAAATATGCATGTACAAGCATGGTACACGGTGACCATTTCGTAGTTTTAAGATTGGTTTTTCGAATATATCAATCGTCAAATATTCAGAAGATGATCAGCAAATTTCATTTAAATACATGAAGATGTTTGAGCTATTTTTTTGAAGACATGATTGCTGTATTACGGAAGAACATAATCATAGTATATTATGTTGTGTAAACTATCTAATTAATTGAACACGTTTTGTTTTTCAAATCGCGAACCGTGGATATTCGATAAACTCATTATATAGCGACTATAGTCCTGTTGCCTTATTACAAACCAAACAAGATGGGTGACAATAACAAAATAACCACTATTTTGATTTCTTTTTGTGGTATAAAATATAAGCTTTCAAAATCTCAGTGCTTTTTGTTGTTCAGATCAAGCATTTTAATATTAAACACATTTTCTACGGTGTGGACAAATTTTGGCGTTTTAGAAACCTTCTGTAGGGGCGGTGTGTACATTTTTGTGCATTTTGGCCACGTTCAACTTCATTAATACAAATCACATGTTAGCTTCATTGACACGCGCTCCACATTTCGGAGTTTACGGAGGACGTACTTTAGTTTGATTAATCAATGCGGCCTAAACCATGGTAGGTCACATTTTTTTAACAAACATAGCTTTAACAAATATGCTAAGCAATTATAATTGAGGTAATACAATGAATGGTTTACATCCTATTTTATTGGATGTCGGTGGTCATATCGATGCCAATATATTAATAAGTTTATAACTGACAGCTGCACCTAAAATTAGTAAATATTCCGATTCTTTAAAAAAATATTGTCACACAAAATACCTGTACAAGCATGCTTGAGCGTGTTTAATCACATTTAGAATTATTTTTGTCTAAAACAACTTTAGCTCTCTTTACGCATTATCATACAGTGTTCTATTTTTCTGTGTAACATTGACCGCAATAATGATAGTCAACATTCGTAGGTATCAATTGATAATTTGGGCCCAGTTTTCTATCGAATGCTTTCACTAAAATTCTATATGGTCAATAATGCTCTCTAAAACTTTAATTATCATATCGTGAGGTAAATATTTAATATTTTATACCGTGTTCGTTCAGAAAGTGGAGTACACGGAGGTCCACAATCCGAAGATGTCCATTTCGAAAATAGTGCATGACACATTTTTACAATAGGACTTAATCTTGACAGATTTTTAGACGTGGAACCGGATACCCAAAAGCTTTTTTTTATTAAGGAACTTTAAGTAAAAAACGTTTTGAATGATATTATTGCCGTTTGGATTATGAGTTTATCATACTTATTTAGCTAAGATTAAATGAAAAATATACACATGAAAACTATGCATAAGAAAATTGCGCACATACATAAATTACCACAGATACATATTATAGCATTTTGAATTGAATTCAAGCAATAAAGACAGATTTATACGTTTTTTTACATAAAATAATAAATATTTCTCTCGGATAAGAAGTATACTCAGTTGTCATATGCGTAATTATTTTGTACGCATTTGTCTGGTTACTTTAGTTAAGATATATATCTTTACAAGTTGTGCTATTTTCTTGTAAATAACTCAGCTGATAGATGCAATTCGACCGTATCTTTTAATCCATCATGCAAATCGATGCAATGAAAATGCGACACAGAAAAATGTTCTCATTTGAAAGAAAATTAACAAAGCATAACTATACTTTCGAATACAAATGAGCAAATATAATTAAACGTTTAAAACGGTAACTCGTTGTAATGGCTTATCACTTTCATGAAGAGAGATTCGTTTGAACACGAGCTTGGAAGATGACAAGTGAAAAAAAAATGCCGAGTCTGCTCATATGAGGAAAATAGCCAACATAAAAAATATCTATAAGCAGTGGAACGTAATGTTTCGTTTATTAGTTTTATTAATGAACCTTCACAATATAAATGTTATGGAAATTTAATCGTATTATTTATTTTAAAATAAGAGTAGGTATGTCCTAATCTATATAAACAATAAAATTCTCAGAAATGGATGTTATTAGCAGTAATTATTGTCACAAATATCTAATAGTCATACGTCTTACATTACGTTGACCTTCTATTGTATCAGGATTAATAGTAAACAACAATAATAGTAGTGCAACAATAAAAAGATTCATAAGCATATATTAATTCTAATAAAGCACTTTTTTAAATTTTATTAATTTCGTTCTAATAAATTTTTGAAAGTCACACCACAGTTATGGAATATGTGTATATTAAAAAATAATATAAAACATACGTTCTAAAACTGTTATAAGTAGACTTTAAATTAATATTTGTTTTTTTTGTCGTTTAAGGTCCAAGGAACGTAAATTTTAACCACATGATTTTATTTAACAGATTGTTGACGAGCTGTCAACCAATCGCAATAAATAATTAACATTAATATCCCGCGCTTAAATATAGTGGAGGCCGCTTATTGTGACCACTATGGACAAATAACTTTGATAACAATAACCGGCTGATAACATTAAGCAAACTATACAAATATATAATTGAATACAGTTTATTAAAAAATTATAGAATCATCTTAAATTTAACCAAAACTACATTTTGTTGACAACTTCAAAAAAAAAAATGACAAATTTATGAATTTTTAAATATAATCCTTATATACGTAGTATTTTTCAAATGTATCTATATTATTATAATTAGCTTGATAACTACTGTATAGCGACATGTAGATATAATTATCAGATAATTGGCAATACTATCCAAAGTTTGATTATAATAAACAGATTATTTTTAAGTAATGGTTTTACATGTTGTTTATTGTTACCAACTGATTGTGATAAGAATAGCTGATAGCATAATCTATCGTTATAATAGCTAGTTCCATTGTGTATTTTATTGTACTTAAATTTCCAACTTTAGAACTTAAGTAATTCTCAAAAAATGCGTGCTGATTCACTCGGCCACTGAAACGAAAACGTCAAAATAGGAATAAAAAAAATCTTCTTTATATCTTTTCGGAGTTCCAAAGATATGGTTTTTATACTTTAAATGCTACATATACACCTACAGTTTATCTGCGGTCCAGGAACTGTCGATCAAGACTGATGATTAGAATTGAGGTAGGCCATACATGAGCATGGCATGTAATACGAGCCGTTTTATCAGACTGGCAGTACACAACTGTCGACGCGGTCTAATTAGCGGGTGACCTGCCTCAATCCCAATAATCGTCATGGATTGATAGTCACCGTACACTGTAGATGTATGTGTAACATTAGCTAATCGAACGAAACTCATTTGATAATGTACTATTATGCAAATGATACTTAAGCTATGTTCATCGTATTTTCTCATTCATCAATACTATTTCGTTCTTGTGGGTCAAAGAAAAAATTACAGCGATATTCATTAATTGATTTTTATTTCAGGAACTGTTGACATATCTCGATGAATCCCACAGCGGAGTGATTTTGTTTACGATGGGATCGATGCTTATAAGTTCCTCGTGGCCTGCTGATAAACTATCAGCCCTGCAACAGGCGTTTGCAGAGATTCCACAAAATGTTCTGTGGAAATGGGACAGCGAAAACATGACGGGAGCCCCTCCAAATGTACGACTGATGAAATGGATTCCACAATATGACATACTACGTGAGACATTTTTGTTCTTTATATGTTTTGATAATTTAAAATTAATACTTAAGATTTTGTTTTCAATAAAAAATATTTAACATACTTGTATCGTGGATATTATTAAAATATGAAAATTATTCCACAAAATAATTTTAGTGTCATAACAAATATTTACATTTATACAATAATTAAAAAATACATTACAAAAACATAGCAATATGACATTGAAATTAAACTATAAAGTCGGTTAAAAATGTCGTATTTAAGTTTATTCTAAAGTGATATATATTCGACTTAGTCTCACTCAGTTGGAATTTATTTATATCGGAAATAATCTTTTTGAGTATTGTTATTGTTGTCCGTATTGTGATCATTGGCTATATAAGGTTAGTTCTGTAGTTTGAAACAAATAATATCACTGGTATTCATTATTTCTTAGGTTCTTTATAATTAAAAACCTTACTTTGTTCTTTATAAAAGGTTTTATAATTCTGTGTATTTTAGGACACAAGAACGTGAAAGCTTTTATAACTCATTCCGGCATGCTGGGCACAGTCGAAGCTGTTAGTTGTGGAGTTCCACTGATAACCATTCCAATGTTTGGAGACCAGTTTGCCAACTCTCAGGCCGCCCAAGACAGTGGAATTGGAGTCAATCTTGACTATTTTACTATTAACAAAGAAACCGTCTCACGAGCATTGAAGAAAGCACTAAGTCCAAAGTAAGATGTTGTATTGATTTTAATAAATAGTGTAGAAACCCTCTGCTCTAATCCATCGTATTGTATAATACAAATATATCATTCTGGCAAACATTAACAATCTTTTTACACTTTTTTTTATCATACTCCATCTTAATTACAATCAAATCAAGTGTTTTTAAACTGAAGATACGGAATATCTTAAAATTTGTTTTATTTTTTTGATAAATTCACTAGTAAATATAGTATTTCTAGTTGTCAATTACTAAAATGTTTGGAAAGCCATGAATTAGTATTTATTATATGGATTATGCACGGTAGAATAAAAAAAGAACTTTTGTAAGCTACATTACTCAATAATCAACATTTTCCGTATCATAAATAAAAATGTAATATTTCCTAGAACGTGTAAATTAACATATCTTATTGCGTTATATTTAAACATTGCAATTCCATACATTATAATATTATAATATATTATGTTATTATGTTATATAACTTCATTAGCAGCAATAAGAGACATCTACCCGTAAAATAATCAAATCTTTATTAAAATTCAACTATTATTTATATAATTGTTACATTTTCATTAAATTATACAAGGTTTTTTTTATTTAAATTTTAGAATTTTAAAATTTGGCAAATATTGATTTCTTTTGATTTTAAAATCTATACCCAACATTCGTTATTATGTATTGTTTAATTTAATTGAATAATTACTTAAATGAAACCAGGATAATATTTTCAAAACTAAAGTGTGTCATTTGCAGGATGCAACGCAGTGCAAAGAGAGTATCAGCCCTTTGGAAAGACAGGCCTGCATCAGCGATGGAGACTGCGATTTACTGGATCGAACACGTTGCTCGTCACGGAGGAGCACACTTGAGGCCTTCGTCTGCTGATCTTCCATTTTATAAATATCTTCTTCTGGACGTTATCAGTTTCTTACTTTTAGTGGGATTGTTATTGTCATTTGTTATATATATGGCTGCTGGCTTTTTGTGTCGACTTGTAGCCATACCATCAAAGAAAAAAACAGAATAATTTAAAATAAAAAATACTACAAAAATTCTTATTCTAATCAACAATAATCTATAAGATTACTTTATTTTTTTGATAATTATCTCGTCTGTGATATCCATTCATATTTAAAATAATGCAGTGCATTTAAATTTTAATCTTGATACTGGTATCACAGTCGAAATTATTAATGAATAAATGCATTCGAGTGTAGATTTATAATTTAAAATGGTTATTTAAATTAAGTATAAAAAGATTATACCAAAAAGTTAATTTAATTAACAATTTCACCACCTTATTATCCATTTAATTATTTAAAAAAATGACATCAAAATTACTATTGTAAAATATTTTAAATAGTGAAATAAACGTAAATATATAATGGATATATAAGTTTAACGAAGAAAAAATGTATGTATTTTGATTCATCAAATTAATACAAAAAGTGTGACGCGTATATATATTATATTATTATGAATTCTTTGATTTGTGACCATAGTTTTTTCTAGTAAAAAATCAGTAATTTTTTGGGAAAGGCATCAAACATTTGTACATGTGTATAAATTATTATTATACCTTAAACATAAAAATAAATTGTGTGGATGACATGATTTAATTAAAAAAACAATGGTTTCCTGTAAAATGCGGTATTCTATAATTTGCTACAAGGAAGATTTATATTTTAACATCAATGCTGAATATGTGAAATCATTTGATGACATCAAAAAATATGTAAGAAAGTTAGTCTTAAATTTTAAAATAATGTTACTTGTAGCTACAACTTTAAGAATGATAATAATTGACAATGTTCTTAAATATAATATTTCTAATTTACTTAGAAAATGAAAAGTAATATACGTTAAAGACTGCTCTTAGTGAGACGTTGGAATGTTTATAATTTAATAAATTCATTTTACCATAAACAAAATTTCACACTGTTTTATTAAAGGTATAAAAACAATTTGCTTGCCTCCTGAGATACTGTGTTTTTAGTTGTCTTTGAGCTGGATATTCACCGCGAGCGAAGCTGAATTAGTACTAAGTTAGTTCATAGTTTTATCTCAACCGTGAACGAGCAGAACTAAGAGATTTTATCTAAATAACTAAGCGGGCTCGCTGCGTTGCGAGTTGAACGAAGCTAAGCTAGTAGCTAGTAGTGTTCGGCAATTGGCGTAACATTATTCATTATGGTAGTTCATTAAACCACTTTCAAGCAGAGATTACACCTTCACTGGCTATGCCGCGGTCTCACGTTTCAACTTTCATTGATAATTATTCAACAAAAATTGCTAGCGACTGACGTGGTATTATACATGTTCTCACGATTCAACTTTTACTGGTCAATGCAGTACTGCAATGTGCATTAATAAAAGTTTAATAAAAACTATAGTGAGAACCTTTGTTTTAATAGAGTTGATCAAATTTTTAGTGGATCAATAAAAGTTTGATTAGTCGTTATCAATTATTGTCAGTCAATGACAGTTGAAATGTGAAAACACGTCATTAGCATTTAACTTGCTACAATGAGTTCGTCTCATTTATAACACTCTTCGCGCGTGGTGGAAATCCGGCATTATCCATAATTATATCGATATGTATAATATTAGCGTAGAGGTTTGCGTGTGAGCCTAGCAATTCTGGGAATGTGGGTTCGATTCCCACATCTGTCGGATTTAAGAAAATCAAAAAGTGCAGGATTGGATGCCGATTGGATTGAGCAATTGTCTGACAAACAATTCTCATAAAGAATAATCTTTCAAGACATCCTCACATTGTGGAGTTCCATATACTCCACTTTCGGAGTGAGTATCTTCAAACTGTGTAGATCCATATGCCCCACTTTGGAAGCGAACATGGCTTACAATATATATATGAATATTATAAGAATGTTAAAACTGTTGAATATTTTTAGTAAAATATACTTTATATTACGAGATACATAAAATAAATGTGTAACATTAACATTAAAAATAAACTCCATGTTTCTACATCACTATATTT
>JAGVSQ010011105.1:0-12457 GCA_022683975.1 Rhyacophila evoluta
ACATTTTTCAATTCTAGCGTAGGATTGGTCGAAAATATGTTTGAGTTAACCTACTCATATGTGAGGTCGATATTAGCGACCCGGGTATCGCCTTTTGGCATCTTCAGGCTACATTACATGTGGGCAGTGAACGAACATATAACATACTAACTCGCAACAACTAACATATAACATACTCGAAACCCGGGTCGCTGCACAGTGCAACAGTGATCTCACATATGGAAGTTTACCAGTTTTAATAATTTAGAATATGATTTTTTATTTTTATTTGATTTTTACTTATGGCCGAGTTATAAGCGAGTATAATTTGGATGTAGTTAAGCAGAAGACACAAACATTAATATTTAAAACTTTGCAAACATTAATACTTCAATACGTCAAAGACACCTAATCATAAATATACACCCAAAAAAAGTAATCGCTGTTTTTTCTAATACGCATACTCACAATTTATAAAAAAATAATAACTATAAAGCGTCTACGTGGTTCAAACGTTTTGGGCTTTGAAGTATACATATAAAGTTAGTTTAAAAGTTTATATATAGGTTAGTTAAAATTTTGACCATACCTATTCTTAATTATAATTATTATCACAATACCACTTTTACATCTTTTTTGAATAAATATACGTAAACATTGTCGTATTATATTGTATCGACATATTATTTTATTGGTAAAAAACGTCCAACCCACAAAACGTTGAATAGCTTTTAAAGTAGTACGTTTTTCAATAATATGACAAATTTTCTATTACACTTTTAATAAAATTAAAGTTATATTAAATGTGAATATGTTTCTTTAAATTTTCAATTGCATTTTACTCAGTTAGATCAGAATGTGGTATAGACGTTTTCTATTTAACTACATACATTTTTTAATGTTCGCTCCCAAAGTGCGGCATATGGATCTACACAGTGTGAAGATTATCCACTCTGAAAGTGAAGTATATGGATCTCCGCAATGTGAAGATGCCTTGACAGATTATTTTTTACGAGAATTTTATTGTTAGATAATTGATCAACTCGATCGGCATCAAGTCCTACACAGGACATACAGATGGGGAATCGAACCCGCATTCCCCGGATTGCTAGGCGGGTGCACTTTCAACTACACTAACTGGGGAGAATAAATACAAAGGATAAAAAACATTTGCTAAAATAATAATTTTGTCATGTTTTATAGTAGGAAATATTCTTCAAGTATCCATTTTTTTAATTTTTACAGGAGAGTGAAAAACTTACTATTTTACTATTTGTTTTTGGGATTATTTCAATATAAAAAACACTATTAACGATTTATTTGTAAAACTGTTTATGGACGACATACTTTTACTAAACTTGGATCCGAAATAGCAGAGTTATGTATTTTGTATCAAAGGTTTCAGATCCGAATCAAATTATAAAATTTTCTTGATACATTTTTTCGATATATTTAAATAACTTTGAACCGTTAAACTAATACAACGCATACATATATTATAGTATACTGTGACAAAAGTGTACTTATCAACTTTGCACTTTAAATTGTAGATAAGTTATAAAATATGATTATGTGAGTGGTAGGCATATTTTAAAAATTAAAAAAAAATAAAATGGTTTTCGTCGTAGCACTCACCTTTACAAATCTTTATAATAGACCCAATAGATACTTTCATATACGCTGAATGTGTTTTGATTAGATTATTGGAACACTTTAAAAGAATGCGCGTATTTTTTTACATTCATATTTATTTTGGATACAAAAAAAGCAATTACGCAAAACCTTTTAAAAAACTCCACTAGAACAAAACCAAAGCGTATTTTAAAACGAGCGGTTTTATTTTCGGTATACAGAAAAAAAAAATCAGCAAATATATCAATAATAATAATTAAGGTTGCAATATATTTCTAAGAATCAATAGAAGTTCTTATTTTTATCCTTGTTAAAGTTCTATTATATGATTGATAAATCTGATCGATAAAATTTTCTTTCTTTCCTTATATCACGATCGCTCCGAAAGTGTAGCATATGGATCTACACAGTGTGGAAGTATTCCGTCTAAAAGTGGTGTATATGAATCTCCGTAATGTGAAGAAGTTTATTGAAAAAATATTTTTCAAGAGAATTCCTTGCCAGACAGACAATTTCTCGACCCTGGGTATCCAGTCTTGCATTATTTTTTTAATTCGACGAATGTGAGAATCGAACCTGCATTCCATGGATTGTGAGGTGAATGCTAGACTGTGCACTGCCGTGGATACGTTAATATTTAATTATTTTTATTAGTTTGTAAAAAATACATTATAGAATTGAAGATAAACATTTCCCATCACCATGGATAGCACGCATTAAAATGTGAATGATTTTTATTATAAGACCAAGACTCTGATAGATGCCAAGGCGACAGAGCGACAAAGCGTCAACAACAGAGATGAAAAATAGCTATAACTAGGTGAGTGAGCAAATGAGTAAATTGTTGTGACAACAACAAGTTGAGCTGCCTAACTTGCTCATTTGTTCGCTCACCTATTTGTAATTATTTTGCATCTCTGTTGCCGACGCTCTGCTGCCGTCACTTTGTCACCGTGGCATCTGTGGTAGCCATTTTAATATCAAGCTATCCTGAGAATATACCTTCTGTCGTGTCATAAGATTCCGTTTTTAATTAAAAGCCATAAATGTACCCTTTGTTTAGAAGCCGTAATAGCCAATAGGTTCAAAGAGTAGTCGAACATACTGAAAAAGCTCTCCTCTTAAAGGCGGTACTTAAAGATACTCATAGAAAATGTAATTGGCATGTCCTCACAAAAGCAAGTATTTAATTTTATAAAGCCAGGTTGATTAAGGCTACAGGCAAAATTAGAATGATAGCTTAAGAATTGAGAAGTTCAATTGTTTGGAGTAAATTTCGTTATATCCATAGGCACATTTAATTTTATAAAGGATAGATATAAATGCTTCCATTTGGATATATATAATTGACAAAAGAAATAACGGAGAATTTTTTTTTATGTAAATATGATGTATTTGACACAAAATGTGTTAAATGTGGTATATTATTTTACAATGAAAATAATAAAAAAAAATAATTACATTAATCAATATATTGTAACAGTACTAAATATTTTTTTATGGTATTTAATGCTCTAAGAAATGAGTTTTTTTTCTTTAAAGCATCTTAGCTACCTTCTAGTAAATTATAATTGTTAACTTTAAAAATATGGATTTTCATAATGATATCATTAGGGTTTATTGTTAAAAAACAAAGCGACGTCTTGCATGATAATCCTCTTTTATAAAAAGGTAAGGCTTTTATTTTTTGGCAAACACACTGGAAAACATGTTTTTAAGTATCAAAAAAACATGTGGACCAAACCCAGTGGGGGTTAATTTGGTTCCGTAAAGCCACTCGCGATACTTACCTGTGACTAGTATCAAGGTGGATCAGATGATCTCAAACTGTTAAATAAAAAAATCGAATAAAAATTAAACTCCATCGCACGTCTACAACAAAGTCACATTTTGAACAAGCGTTACTAAATTGCTCCTACCATCCACTCGCCTCGTTCTTACTTATTCTTCTATACGCGTTCCTGAAGTGGAGCATATGGACACCACATGCCGCTTCCAAGAATCTTTGTCACTCGCCAGTATTATTGCGCTTTTCCTGGTCATACCTGCATCTCGTAACTCCGCCGAATTCATTTTAAAGATAGTATTTAGCGGCCTTTTGGGACGCCGAAGAGCTTTCAGCTTAAAGAATAGGCAGGTCAGGTTCAAACTTTCTTGAGGCATCTGCAATATGTAGCCGAGTCAGATCCAATGTCGCAGTTTCACGTTTGTCAGTGATAAGTGGCTGCATATTCCGTTCTCTTATGTTCTCATTTAGAACGAAGTCATACCTCCGTATCCCTAGAATCCACCACAGGAATTTGTTCCCAAAGCTTAGAGTATGGTTGCTTTGGGCTTTTCTTACATTTTGTCTTATTCAATCGTATACCGGAGTTGAAATATCGAGAAGCAAACGATTTATTTAATGAAGACATCCCTTAAATGAATACATTACACAATACTTAGATCACCATGCACTTAAGTGTCCTTAATTTAAAGAAAAAAACCAAATATTTAAAATCTTATTTGCTCAAATAATTATAAGGAAAAAAATTCACGCTCCCCATGTGACATCGCAAACCTCTTAAAAGTAATTCCATTTGCCGTTCCGTGTTCCAAGAAATCGCAGTTCTAATAAAAATAAGGGTAACAGCATCTGGATCACGAGCTGCGAAGAGTAGATAAATATTTTTCGTTCAAATGCAAAATTTTATTTGTGTTTTTGTTTTGTGTCCACGTCTAGTAAATGAAAGAGTAAAAAAATCTGAGTGATGACAAGGCTGCCAATAAATTTTATTTGCTCAAGTAGCAATATCTTCCCATGGTATATGATTCTTCTTTTTGTGTTAACGGTAAAAATATATATGAAATAACATGGATTTTGTCGGGACTGCAGTATCACTTCACAGAGACCGATATTTCACATGGTGGAAGGTTTCTACTGTACATCATTTTTTTCCATCTTGGTGTAGTTTTATACCTCAAGTTTGAGAAAGTTTGTTCATCTGGGATAGCAAGTATATAGAATGGAATTTTAATTATAAACATTGTGTACTTGGGCACACGGAGGAAGTATGTATACATGAGCGTTTACGGCTTCTAGTAAATATTTTAATAACATCTGGCTCGCGTCGTCTCATGGGTACGCCGTTTCCGAACCAAACTGTATTACATTATAGATAAGTTGACGATTTTTCTCCTGACCCGATTTCTGATGCAATTTCTGTTAGCTTAATATCCGATTTCTTATGAATTATTTATTTTATACATAGCTCGTTTCAAATAGTATATTAAAATGTGAATATTTCGTCAAACAATATTATATTCAAACTTATTTAATTCAATACTTCGCTGCATAAAATAATGATTTCTCGTTAGTATCATAGTAAAAGTTTAAAATAAAACAATTTATCTATAAATTGCAATCAAAATGACACGTGAAAATTTCTTGGTTAAAATGGGGCATATGGATCTGGACACCGTGAAGGTGACAGCATGTATAGTGTACTATATGGATTCTCCGAAATGTGGAGATTATTTTTCACAAGAATTGCTGAGTCCAATTGTGCAATCCAATAGCAGATGTGGGAATCGAATTCACATTCCCCGATGTGCACACCAACCTTTCGCTATCAATAAGACAATATTATATACTAGTGGGCGACATGAATTCTTGGAAATGGCACGTGATGTCCATATGCTCCACTTAAGGAGTGAAGATGAAAAAGATATTATAGAATAGAAGATAAAATTAGTTCAAAGTAGATTTGAAAATAGCTGATTATTTTATCATCGTTTTATTTAAAACACCACTTTGCAAGAAAGAAGACTTAGAAGAAATTTCTCGCCTTTATTGATATCTGAAGAAGATAAATGTTATATGTAGATTTATTTGACTTTTTTAAACTTGCATACTCTAATTTAAAACTTAGTGAGTTTCAGCATAGAATAACAATGATGAGACGGCACCGCGTTGCTAAAGCGCCGTTTTTTACCGTGCATAATTTGAGTGCACAAGGCAAATGAGACAGTATATTAATTTGAAATTGTAACAAGTGAAAGTCTCGCACTAGACCACGCATATTCGGACAGCATACTAATCAGTTGTTTTACTAGTAATCTATCTTTTATTTTTTTTAATAATATTTTGAATTTAACAACAATCTAAATGTTCTTATAGCATTTTTCAAAAATTTATATTGTAAATTGTTCACTAAATTTATATTTAAAAAATACTTGAATTAATATTAATTTAGCCTCTCATTATATCCGGAATTTTTATGATGATAAATATGTCATGTGATTAATTAATACTATTGAATGATAATTATTAAATTAAATCAACTAATTTATGCAAATTGAAAAGATTATATGCATGAACCATGAGATGGCGAGTTTTAGAATCATACAAAAAGCGAGATATTTAAAATATCCACCTACAAATATAATTTTTACACCATATTAATTCTCACCAAACACCAAAGTATATTCTAAATATAATTATAATATACAGAGTTATTCTTCGTATATATATATAGATTAACCCTTTACTGCGTGATTCTTTTAATTCAAGCTTACATTCTTTTGATATAATGTGTATTATGTTTTATAAATTTTGATCGAAAAAATTGAAAAAAAAATACAAATATATCAAATTCTAAATTATTTAAAACTGGTAAACTTCCATATGTGAGTTTCACATTAAAATTTGAATAAAATGATGGTAAAATAATCAGCTATTTTCAAGTCTATTTTGCTCTAATTTTATCTTCTATTCTATAATATCTTTTTTCATATTCACTCCCTAAGTGGAGCATATGGACGCTACACGCCGCTTCCAAGAATTCCTGTCGCCCGCCAGTTTTCTTGCATCGTATCAGGTTACACTTGCCGTACCGGACCGTAACTCTGTCAAATACATTCCAAAGATGAAATTTAACATGGGACATCTAAAATCAGTTGGCTTAAGGAATTCGCAGGTTAGGTTAATACTCTCTTGAGCCATCAGCAATATGTGGCCGAACCGTGTGCAGCATCGCAACTTCACATTATTTTACATTTTTTTTTATTATTTCATATAAACATATTCTTTATCTTCCTCAATATCCACTCTCAAAGTATGCATTACTCTAAAGTGATGCCACATACAATATCCAAAAATCCCTGCACTCGCCATTACTTTTCCTGTCATCTACCAGGTCATGCTTGCATCCCGTAGCTTCACCGAATACATTCTATAAATAATATTTAGTGGTCTTCTACAACCCCAAAAATCAGCGATTAGAGGCTAATAATAGTAATGTGTACTTAAACCTTCTTATTTTACTATGTCGTGTTGTAACTGCTCTAAGCTTATAATTTGCAATGTTTTCAACACGGAAGAATAAAATCAAACAAATAAATAAAAATAACGGATTTAATTCTTGAAATAATCTGAAAAAAGACATTGATCAGTTGTCCAAATCAGTTGTTGTATGAATTTCCTGAAAAATTATTATGCTGTAAGTTTAAAGGGTTGTAAGAAAGCTCTTCTTTGAAGAGGAAATGGTGATTAATCTGAAATCGTGTTATACTCGTGATATTTTATTTTGTAAGTAATCAAAAACGTAGAATAGCTATTCATTTCGAGCTTTATTAAATCAGAAAAGTTATTTTTAATAATGGAGTTGTAAACTTGTTACAAACATAAATTAAGATTAGGTATTGAAACCGGTTTCAATGCAGCTTTCAGGCACTGGCGCTTAAATCAGCACCGACCTAATTCCTCCAAAGGAAAATGGAAAATCGTACACGATAATTTTATTACAGCTTTCCTTACATGCTTACAGGAATAACAAAGTAGTTCATGGAATAAAGTCTCAAATGTAATACTATTACATTAAAATCGACATATTACCAAATATATACTCAAAATTAATCTATATAAATAAAAATGTAAATGTTCTTCGCTTAAAAATCTTAAATCTCTTCACCGTTTGCTTTGAAATTTTGACACAATGTTGCATTTAAATACGCACGTGTTTCAATATACATAATATTATATATATGTCACATCTGCGACAGATTTTTTTTGAAACTAGACTGAGACACAGCAACGTGGGCCGGGTACAGCTAGCTGTTTTATTCTTTTTCATTTAACCAAACTGAGTCACAGCAACACGTGGCCGGGTATAGCTAGTCAATAATTAAAACATCATTGGTTAAATAGATTATCACTAATCAATTAAGAAAACAGAACATAGTTCCAAATTGAGAGTAGAAACATTCAATACCGTATTTTAAAATATGCATTTGAAAGAATGTCTTTCCAGTGGCTTGGTAACCAACGCACGTGCTTTGATGTCAGAAGGTGTGTGCTTAAATTTTACGCTACATTTTAAGCATTTAAATATATAGGACTGCGTTTTGGGTGGATTCAGCGTTTTGCTGACAATCAGGTGTCATGAAGAGAATAAGTTTTTTTTTCTGGAAATTAATTTACTAGATTTATGAAGTAGATATTTTACATTGAGGGGATCCATATGTTTCACTTTTGGAGTGGATATATGGAAAATAGATACAATAAACTGTTACATGTTTACAATTTTAAAGTAGAGCTTAATTTTGTATACTGTTTTTTATGTAAGAAATAGTATTTAATTTGGGAATTATTTTTCACAAGAATTGTTTGTCAGACAATTACTCAACCCAACGAGCATCCAGTCCTGTATATTTGGAATTTAAAAAATCAGACAGATATGGGAATCAAACCCGCATTACCCATATTGCATGGCGCGCACTCTAGCATCTACGCTTCTGAAGAGGCGTGTTATAATATCTTTAGTTTTTATTTCATGCAAGGAAAGGAATCTCAGTCACGAATAACATATATTTTTTCAAATATCAAATAAAGACAACTACATTTATGTGTAAATTTACTGTGATCAACAAAAATACACCTATTTCATGTGGCTAAAAATACATATTTGCTACAACAATTTTATAAAACATTTTATTTAAACCCAAATTTGACTAAAGACTTGATCTTAGGAGCGATATAGCTGTCGCAAGCCTTCAGGCTATGAACTCGTTTCTCTGCAATGCGTTGGCTGTTCACACGTAGTGTTTGTTTATATTTTACGAGTCGTTGTTTCAAGATAGCATTGAGTAAGACACATCACTCACAGATATAATTATCTTTGAAGAAAATGGTAATTTGAGATTAGTAAGATCTCGATTGTTATTCGTGAGTTGTTGGTACATTGACACATAATTTTATAAATTTGTATCATCTTTGACTTATGATACTTTGTGATAATTCATTATAAGTATATTTTGCTTAAATATTTTACTAGAATGATTTTTCTTCTACCATGTTTGGTTTCTAAGTGGAATATATAGACACCACGTGCCGCCTCCAAGAATCCCAGTCTTCTTCCGTCTTTCCAGGTCATATCTGCATCTCGTAACTCCGCTGAATACATTCTATAGATATTATTCAGATTCAGATTCTCTTGAAGTATCTGCAGTATGTGGCCGAGCCAGATCGAGCATCACAGCTTTACTTTGTCAGTGAAAAGTGGCTGCATGGTATACTTAATGTGCTCACCACCTACCTGTCTGTCCTCACACCTGGTTTTAATCAGGCGTATCCCAAATCTCTGATATCGAGAAGCGATCTATTTTATTTTAAAGAAATGTCCCGGGAGTAAATATCAATTATCCAAGACTTAGTTTGCCATGCACTTAAGTGTGATGAAGTTAAAATAAATATAATGATAAAAAAAGATAATTGAAAAAATGGAGACTTATTTGGTCAAGCAATTTATGTGAAGAGATCATCATGCTTGCTGTATGACGCCGCAAACTTTTTAAAAACATGACTGTTTGGTCTGCTCTCTTATATTCTCATTTTAAACGAAGTTATACAGCCGTATTACCAGAACCCGCCGTAGGCATCTGTTCTCAAAGCAAAGTAAGCTAGATTAACTGGGCTGTAAAAAATACAAGTGAAAAACTCCATTTAAATATTACTAAGTATTGCGTAGAATAGATTCTTGCGTTTGGTACTAGGGATGAGGTGGTCTGACTTCATAAGGAACTTGGAAATAAGGGAGAAAACGAGGCAGCCTCTTGCTACACTAAAAGCCATGCAACGGCGCTGGAACTGGTTAAGGCATATACTACGGATGTCTCTGGAAAGCCTGGATGCTGCTTATCTCATTTGCTAGTGGGATTTCAGCTACTACCTAAGAAATCGAGAACGTCAGCAATTTTTCATTCCTAAATGCAGGATTATCCTGCCATTAGTCATGCCAATGCGGAGGACAATGGTGATGTTTAACGAGACATTCAGCTTGCAATTTGTAATATTACAACATGTAATAAATAAATACCTCTGGATAACTTGAATCCTGTTCTTTTCTTTGAATTTGAATCTTTTATTCAAAGCAATAGGGTTCAGGCTTTTTGGAGGAGCTCAGATAATATACAAATAATTATTAAGCGGAATAATACCTATTAGGATTGGGAGAACGAAAGGCTGGCGACAGAAAACCTTAGAGACACCATGTGGTGGCTATATGCTTGGCGTATGGAACAAATATAATTTTTCATGTAATTATTGTTTATATTTTAAGTTTACATTCTTACTAAGCCCACTTCATAATATACTATGAAGTCAAACATATATGCTTTTCGAATGGTGTTTTTTTAAAATTAAAAATGAAAATATAGAGTTGTATTTGGAGATGGTCTAATTATTTATTATTTATATAAGGTAATATCATATTAAAATTTACAGCTCGGCATTGATTTCTAATATTGTAAGTAAATGAAAAAAACTTCCTTTACTCCGTGCTGTAATTTCGGACTGAATTGAAAATTTTTAATGGAAAACGTGACGTTGTTTGTGGCATTTAATCAAAACAAACAAAGTATAACATTTCGGAATGATTATTTTGTCAAGTTTCTTGTAGGCTGTCAGCGACAGATATTATTTTTGCGCTTATAAATGTTTCAAAAATGCAGCGCATTTTGTAAAATCTGGCAAATAATATTTACTCCCAGTGATGACCAACTCTTTTGACCCCTTATCTGCTAAAATATGTTCACAAAACTTAGCAATTTCCGTTAAGTAATTAGGCCTCCTTTTAAAAATATAAATTCATAAAACAACGGTTTTATTACACATAGCATAGATTTAAATTATATTTGAATATATATTTTTATATCAAGACCAAATAGATCCATATAAGTACCACATTTGCGCCTAAAGTGGAGCATATACATATACCTAAACACTGTGAAGATATCCACTCCGGAAGTGGAATATATGGATCTTCGCAAAGTGAAAATATGTCTTGATAGATTATTTTTCACGAAAATCTCATCTCAATAAGCATCCAGTCTTGCATTTTTGCATTTTTTTAAATCCGACAGATGCGGGAATGGAATCCGCAGTCCGGGGAATGTGGAATACTCAAATCTCTGCGTTACTGCGTTGTCATACCCTCCATAATTGTCTCTCCTGGTATATAACAAACTAGTTATATTCATAATATTACTTTTACAAATGTCAATTGAAGCTACTACTACTAATACTAAAGTCGGTAGTATGAAAATCTTTGAAATACACATATTTATTATACAATATTCAGTAACATCATCAGTAATTGGGAAATTAATGAAAGTCAAAAACAATTTTAAATGAAAATAAATACTTTTTATTCCAAAGTATATTTTATTTTCTTCAGTGTCCCAATATCTTTTTATTATGAGTTTTTTTGTTCTTACTGAGCAATTTAAATAATTTGTCATACATGTTGTCAAATTATAGCCATTGATACCCTACTTTGAATATCTTAATACTATGTAGATTTATATTCCATTATCGGAGCGTACATGGTAAAAAATATATTTACTCCCGGGACATTCCCGTCGAATAAAGTAGATCTCTTCTCAATAGCAGACCACTAGGATACGCCTTATTAAGACTAGATGTAAGAACGGGGCGAGTAGATGGTGGGCACATTAGGTAAAGCAATAATTCAATTAATTTTAATGGTATTTTTTTATATATACCATGTTTGCTATCAAAGTGGAGCATACGGATCCACATAATGTAAAAAAATCCACTCCGAAAGTTGAGTATATGAATCTCCGTAAGATGGAGACGTCTTGAAAGGTTATTTTTCACAAGAATCGTTTGTCAGACAATTGCTCAACCCAATGGGCATCCAGTCCTGCATTTTCAGATTTTTAAAATCCGACCAGATGGGGAATCGAATCCGCATTCCCCGGATTGCTAGGCGCGCACGCTACTAACTTCGCTAACCGGAAAGACATGGTATTTTAATGTTGCGATATTTTTTTATTTAGATAATTACTTGTATAAATATTAATGCCGTAATAATAATTGGATCGCAAATATCGATCTATTTAGTTGTGTAAAATTGTCTGATACACTTAAATTAATAATAAGCCAAATATAATATAATTTGGAACTTAACGAAAATTACTAAATGTTTTCTATAACTGTAAAATTTTCTGTGCACCCATTTGTGCATTTACGGTATATTCTGTTATCGAATGTTCCAAAATCACGCGCCAAATTGGCCGGATGCGTTTATTCAATATAAATTTCACTACTGGCAAATTCTCAAATGATATATCTACCATATACGTGACTCGTATTAACATGGACCCTTGAATGAAGACATTTGAACCGAAGGTAACCAACTTACACTTAATGAAAAACTATGAATAATTCTTTTCTTATTTCTTATCATTCTAAATTATTTAAAACTGGTAAAGTTCCATATGTGAGATCATTGTTAGCGACCCGGGTTACGCCTTTCGGCATCTTCAGGCTACATTATATGTGGGC
>JAGVSQ010011106.1:0-10622 GCA_022683975.1 Rhyacophila evoluta
TGTGTAGATCCATATGCTCCACGTTGGGAGCGAACATGGTAAAAAAAAAAAAAATCATTTATATAAATGGAATTTTTATCTTAGACTAAAACTGAACTCATAGAGGAAAGTGATAAATACATAATAAAAGCAATGACCATAGACTCCACATTATTCTTATTACTACACGATAAATCATCCATAATTTTTATTTATTATCGTTTAGTTAATAGATAGATAGATATATGCTAACAGTGAAGTCAGTTTACATACTCATGATACTTATCTTTAACTAATCAAATAGAAAACTTTGAGATTACATTATTTAGTGATACTTATATCATATATTATTACTAAAATTATTGAATTTATGACTTTTTATTAAATTTTAGAAACATATTGTGAGTAACATCTATTGGTATATATTATATTATAATTTAAAGAATTACCTTCAACAAATTTTCTTTGCTTGCTCGGCGGGAAATAGGTAGTCTCTTCCCCTGAAAATAAAAAGAAAAATATTATATTTTTATATCAATTTAACAAACTTCTTAAATAATAGAAGAATATACAGGTGGGGCTAGTTGTTGATGAATGGATTATAAGAACACTAGTTACGGACAGTCAGGGATAGCTGGACTCACCCAGAGACAATCTTGAGTTTTACACTTACAATAAGAATAAAATGTAAAATATAAGATACTTTGAAAACGGTTAGAACGTTTAAAATTTAGAAGTTTTAATCAGTGAAAATATTTTAACAGTTGGTTCAAAAAACTTTTTGAATAAGGTTGCCTATAACCCACGGCGCGGCACTGCATATACTAACCCCTCACTAAGCACGCTACTACTTCACATAAATAAATAATTTAATATGTTTAAAACGCTTTATGAAAGTAAATTAAGTATGTAAAGATGCAAACTAAATCTGATACGATCTATAAAAACTCATATAATATTATTATTATATATTTATATAATGTAACATAAAAGTTGAAACTTGTTCGTTGTAATCTGATAAGAAATATTAATATTTTATCATTCGTGAATAACAGATTCTGAAGAAAGTTGTTTGTAGATATTCAATTTCGGTTTCACCAGAAATTATATTGAGACGAGTTATGGCGTAGTAGCATCTCACAATTTATGGCAACACTGAGATGAAAAAATGCATTTTTGACAGCCACCGGGAGTCACATAAAAAAAGAAATCTTTTTTATTAAATTTAATGCGGTACTGATGAAAAGTTTAAGCACTGTCGTTTATTTATTATTGTAGATTCGGCCAGGGACGTATTCAGAATAAATTTACGTCACAAAAAGTCCACAACTTTAGCGGAATTGTTTTCCTTCCCAATTATTTTACAATGTCACTTTAGTATAATATACAGAAAGAGATCAACATATTCTATAGATAATCTCGTACTGTAATACTCTCTATTTTTTGTGACAGAGGTTTTTATTTCGAAAACAATATCATTTTCCACACGATATATGAACCATGAGATTCTAGTTCAGCAGAACCCCATCATAAAAAATTGCTTATTTTTTTATATGTAAGTGATAATTATTAATTCTTATAAGTGGAGCATATGAATTATAATGGCGAGAAGATTACCACTCCACAAATGGATTTTGCCTTCGCAGAAATTCAAGGCTTTATTTGTTTTTCAACTAAGAATTTCATGAGAATTGGTCAGCTATTTGCTTAACTCGCTAGGCATCCAGTACTACATTTTAAATGACTTAAGACTCCTGCAGCTACGAGTTTCGAGCCGGCAATATTCAGTTCCAAAACGTGCTTGTTAATCTCTCGACTGCCTTCTAACTTATCTATCTATTAAATATATACACATAAATATTCATATTTTCCCATATTGCTTTTGATGTAATCACATGCTTCACGTCAAATACAAAAAAATCGTTATTAGTTATTGTGTATTATATTTTTATTTACTTTACATAATTATATTACTTAAATGGTCACCTCGGTAGCGCAGTTGGTACCAAGCGCGCCTATCAATTGAGAAAATGCGGATTCGATTCTCCACCTGTTGGATTTTAAAAATCCAAAAATGCAGGATACCCATTGGGTTTAGTAGTCATGTGATGAAAAATTCTTGTGAAAAAAAATCTGCCAAAACATCGTCACATTGCAGAGATCTATATACTCCACTTTCACTCTTCACTCTTTGTAGATCTATATGCTCCACTTTGGGAGCGAATATGGTATAAAAAATTGACTATTGTATGTATACTACTTCGAAATATAATTAAATAAATAAATAAATGTGTAAGATAAGTGTGTTGTAGCATATATTTGTTTCGAAGTGTTTTAGAAATAAAAATTAGATAATAATAATTCACTGAAAAAAGTTACCTTAAAATTATTAATTAAATTTTATATCAGAGCATAGAATATTTACTTGATTCGGTCCTGCAGTAGTTTTAAAAGAAAGTTGAGCCATAAAAGTGACAACGAAACGAGTTTTGATCAAAGGGAAATATTTCGATACCTTCGAAAGGTTGTTTAATACACCATATTAATTTTCACTTGCCATTCCAATAAATTATCTTCGTGACAATCGGTTGTTGATTGTTGTGTAGTCACTAAATACATAAATATTTCTATCGACCGCACACTATACTTAATACCAATATAATATACTAGCTTAATTGCCCGACATGGCTCGGGATGGTAACCAGAGAATTGCTCACAAGACAAGTGCTCACAATACAAGTGCACGCATAGACAACCGTGCACACGACATTTGCTCAGACATTGAAATTCGTACACTAACGTAGTTGTCATGGAACCGCCCAAGATAGGTTGAAACTATTGGACTATTTCCGGGATTATTTAAATTTTTTTCATTTTTCACATTTCTCGCGAAATTTTTTATTTTGTCCTGAAAAACATGAAAAAATAGCTTTACCTAATATCCGGCCATTTCGTATATTGTTCCGTTCTTTTCTCGACAAATAACTTATTAAATATTATTTTTAATTTGAACAAAAAATGAAACCGGGAAATGTTACCAAATGGTATTAACGCATTTCTTATACATTATAATCAATTATATTCATCCTTTTATTGTAAACTAGCTGTACTCGGCCACGCGTTGCTGTGGCTCAGTCTGGTCAGTAATAATGGCGCTATTTAAAAAAAAAACCATGCTTTTACCTGTCATAGATGTGATACCTATATATATTTTTTTATATACCACGTTAGCTCCCAATGTGGAGCATATAGATCTGCACATTGTAAAGATATCCACTCCGAAAGAGCAGTATTTGGATCTCCGCAATGTGAAGACGACTTGACAGATTATTTATTATATTACGAGAATTGCCTGTCAGACAATTACTCAACCCATTGGGCAACCAGTCCTGCATTTTCGGATTTTTTAAAAATCCGACAGATGGGGATTCGAACCCGCACTCCCCGGATCGCTAGGCGCGCACGCTACCAACTACGCTATCGGGGATCCCCGGTAGTATCACCCGCGTTTCAAAGCAATCATTGAAGAACTTTCGGAGATTTAATATTTTGAACAAACGAACATTTACATTTTTATTTAAATATACTATTTGAGTCAATACTGGGTGATATACAATATTTTTAGTCCCTTGTTAATTATCGGCTTTTACCGTTTGAAGCCAATACTTGTTGGATCGTCCCGTATATTTTTTTGTAAATTACAGCCAAAATGACATATAAACGTATCACGTCGTTACTGGCCATTCTTTGGAAGGAGTTCTTGTGACAGATATGTAGACATGTTTTCTGCTGTATAGTATAGACGAGAGTATAATATATGATAAATACGACTGAATATGTAATGTTCTGCAAAATATAACTCATAAGAAAACATAACCTTTTTAATATATCGGATTAAATACTTTAATACGACAAGTTTTAGACATAAATGCGGCTTGAAAGTTAACTATGTCCTTAATCGGCTTAGGCTTACATTATTTGTAATATTTTATGAGCATTGCGCAAAAGGAAACCATAAAAATTGTGATAACATGATATATTCACACGCGAAAGGTTTTATTTTAATATTATGTGGTAGTTATTATATGAAATCATTCATGCAAGACTGAAGGCTTGGAGTATTATGTCTTCTTTTTACTTTTACATGCTGCTAAACCAGCTTTATATGTAGAATTTTAGCCTCACGTATTCTTTAATTTGTCCAATGAACGAGACAATAGATTTTATCGTGTTTTATGGGTGTAATCAAATATCTTCAAAGATTTATCATACCTACATCCAATATGTAGCATGCAAGAAAATATGATACTGTCCATGGTTTTTCCGCAATATTATATTCGTGATTCGAAAACATCTGTTGTTTTTACATTCTAAAATGTGAAACTAATTGAAAGTGGTAACGGCAATGTGGTGGATATGGATATATTTAATGAAGTTACATCTATTATTGATATATTCCATCTAAGTAAAATAAGTTTAGGTCGATGTTATTTCATAAATTTCTGGGATAGGATCTTCTCTCTTTCATTAGAATTACTACATTTTTTCAATTGTATATGAAATCTGTTAACCGAGTATATGCCATAAGCGCATTAACGCGCTCTATACTCCAGTGAACGCCGGGCTAGCCTATAGAAAATTAGCGCGTATACACGCTGTACTTTATCACTCAATATCTAGCCAAATTCGACCGTTTTAAAGAATCTAATATTTTAAAAGCACAGTGATATGTCTTGGAAGCATAGTGAAATATTAAGACGCAACATATTGTCCAGAATTATCGACATTATAAAAGATGTATTTATAAGGTTTTGATTGTTCAAAGAAATTGCCGGCCCTCTGGGTCTCGCCAAGTGAATACCTCTCAGCATATAAAGGTTAAGGAAATTATTTGTATGTAATACCGAGAATGTATTGAACTTGCATGTGGTAATATTTGAATGTACTAAATAAATAATTACAGCAACATTATAGTGTGTATGTTTTGCTATCCATAAATTTGAATTGAATGCATTAGTGTTTTAATTGAATAAAAGATCCAAAAAGAGTCAGCACATCGTGTGCGTATTGTCATACGGTGCTCTATCCAATCACATTAAAATGATCGGTATCCATAAAATGCAGTATAGATTAAGCTCCAAGTAGTCAAGGAATTTATTAACGGAACATGACTATGATTAATTCATAGAGTGAAAGCTATTCTTTAGTGAAAAGAAAATTGTTTGAAGATCGTTGATTTCGTATAAAATAGAAGCCCGTCTCATTTATTTGAATGAGTTTGCTTAAATTGATTGCATCTGAAATTATGCTTCAGATATACGTATGGATTATATTAAAAACATAATCCAAATCAGGCGTTAGGAACCTTTCTGAAATAAATAACCAGTATAATAAAAGACAAGAATAGGGTAAAACATATCGACTGTGGAAAATAAATAGGATGTAACCCACACAGACCAAATATTACAAAAGTCACAAAATACGTCTATTTAATGATTTTGAACCAAATTCATTTAAGAAAAATAGTAAAATTTATGTGTTAGAAGGCCTTTTTCCTAATCGAAAATCACAGAGCTAACTGCGGCGTGCTGGTGGAAGGTGGTTCTTTTTACTCCACGTGTGCTTAAAAACTGTGTACCATATTCTTGAACGTGATAAAGTGTAGAATTAGATTATTATCCTGCTTTCAATTATTCTATGTGTATTCTTTTGGGATTTTATAAAGTTTTTAAATAAATTTTCTTTTTACAAATGTTTGTTTTCTTTGCACAATTTTAAAACGGAGGTTATAAATTTTTTTGAGCTGTATCCCCACTAATTTTAGCTACAAGCCGCCACTGAGTAATATTAAATAAAATATGCAATAAATAAGAAAACATTATTGACTAAAAAAAACATTCAATTTTAAATAAAAAAATATGTCATCTCCTTGGCATCATTTAGAGTTTATTGTTAATAAATATTTTAAATGTTTGAAAATATTCGAAAGATGTATAATTGGCAACACTGTATACCAATGAATACTTGACCCGATCACATTCACGTCCACAGGTGATATATCGAATATTTTCAAACATTGTAACACCCATTGTGATCAAAGCTGGTTCATTAATCATAGTTACATAACCTCAATAATATGCTTTCGGCAATCATCTGATTTCAATTTTTATTTTGTCACGACTTTTTTTTGTATTAGACTGCCGGCGTAGCTTAAAAGCGAACGTACAGTTAGCTACAACAATATTAACGAATAAAAAACATAATTCGATTACATACTCAATCATAACATTATCTTAGATAAATAAATACTCAGCTAACTCTAAGAATAAAATAACCAGATTCCAAATCGTTACAATTATCGAATACAAAATAATAATAATGTTCAACGATTGATTTTTTAGCAATGACTTGTTTCAACTTTGGCTTTTTTGTGTACACAATATTTAAATATGAAAAAAATTAACAATGATTATAAATTCAGTTCGTTTCGTATTGTAGCATTTATATCGACATAAATAAAGCGTCTTCTTTGTTGTGGTGGCTCGCGTATAGGCACTGTGGAACTGCAGCACCCCCTATTTCTACTTGATATTATGGATAACATTTAATATAATGATTCCTTTTTTCATTATTCTTTCTTTATACTTGTACAATATGTAATTCCTAAGCTTAGTGTCAGTAGCCATTTTGGTCCTAATATACGTATATTTTGGAGTTAATGCATCTTAATCGAGATTTTCAGAATATCTACCTGATATATTCATAAAATTTCTCTGTATGTTACCTCATGTTCGTTGTGCCACGGTATACATATAATCGTTATTGAAACGTATGAAATCAAATGACGTGTCAGTAAATAAATATGTAGCAAAAGTTATTGCTCTCGCATTCTCAGCAATTAATTTATTGCAGAATGAACAATTATAGAAGTAAATTCAAATGATAATTTATAAAACTATTAATAATAAATATAGTTATATAAAACATTCTATAGTGTAAGTTTACATAATTTAATATCAACGCTTATGCCTTCCCTACACAGAGAGTGACTCGACGACGACGACGACGACAGCAGGTGACCAATCACAATGAGGCATCGATCAATCACAGCGACGGCCACCTCGCTGTGATTGGTCGCCTGCTGTCGCCGTCGTCGAGTCGCTCTCTGTGTAAGGAAGGCTTTACTAAATTAAAAATTGTACTCTGATTTTACTACATAAATAAATAGCGACAAATTTAAAATATCAGCCCATTTCAAAAATTGGGTTCGTCAACATTGTCGTCGACTGTACGTATTCTATACGTTTTCATTATAATTTATTATTCACTTATTAAATGATTACTATTATTGTGTCACGGTCGCCATTTTTAATGCTTTCTACGGCTAAAAAAATAGACAACGCAATAATTATATGTTATAAAAATAACGCGAAAGATCAAAGATAAGAGAAAAGGAATAATTCATAATAAATTATTAACTATACTAGTAAAAGTTATATTTGTAATACAAAATTAATATGTTGTACTGTCAAAGTGGCAACTCTTGATAGATGACACTTGTCATATAATAAATTGTTTTGAAAGAAGTATGAGTATTATATAACTTATCTTTGATTACTAAAGGGGGCTATACACGCTCATGCAAACTTGCGCAAATATGAATGATCGATCATAAAAAGAATTGACTATATTATAACAATGTTATTTCATTGTTTCCATTTTATGAACTTCACGGAGAGTGAAGTAAAGAAGATTGAATTCATTTCAGACTTGGGTCTTTCTAACATTAGTTAGAGTTACTAATTATTGATTGGATAAGTTTACTATTATTTAAATATCGTTTAATATTTTATTATCAACATTTTTTATATAATGAAATTGTACGTAGCACTGTTTTAATTTCGTTTTGTAATGTAAACTATTAACCTTTAAAACCTAAAGTGCATTTTGTTGGTCAAATCGAGCATGTTAATATTAAGCAATAATAATAATTGAAGCATCCCATATCAATGAATGGCTTATTTGATATTTCATTTTATGTTGGTAGATGATCAGTCTTATAGTTTATATCAAATATACGTAGAATTTCTTAAAATTGGTGGATGTTCAGGAAAAAATAATGGTCACTCACAAATGATTGTCTGTGCAAACTTGAACGTGTGTAGCCAGCCTCCTTAAATATATTATCATATTATAGATATCAGATTAATGATTTAAAATAATTCTATGTAGCACCTTTTTATATGAAAAATGAAATAAAATCATCAGTATTTTCCACATGCAATGATATTTATTGAATAAAGATTTAAGATATCGTATAAAAGACTTTTCGCACAAGGGCGCCTCCAATCCATGGCGCTGCACTGATTATCGACAAGGAGTGACTATAGGAGAATTATCCATCCATAATATAGTTGTCCCAGAACCAATTTGAAATATAAGGCGATAGTAAATTTAATATTATAATAGCCCAACCGTAAGAAAAATAAAATAATAAGAATATAACATAACTGACGTGTCCTTCACTTAAATTAAAATCGTAATTTTACAGCTACGTACTATTAAAATTGTATATTTTCTAAAGTAATAAATCTATTACAATCTTAGTGATAGATGAAATGGTTAACTTTAGTGTTGCAATACAACAAAAAAAAATCCTCTTCTTTGTAATGGAATTTATTTGGGATAGTCTGTTCATAAATTACATGTATTTCTAAACAAAATTTCTTGTGAATGCCATTTGAAGTATTTATTAGACAAAAAGCTTTATTTTATTATATGAATACGTATGGTAGTTTTATTCTCAGCTGGTTGAATGCAGTAAATCAATTTGAAATCTCACATTAAACTAGACTTCAATGTAATAATTTTATTCATATAGCAACTCGGAGATTAGTTATATTACGTATTATTAAATAATGCATTCTCCAGGTGCAGTATAATAAATAATATATTAAAAAAGAAATATATTTTTTTCATTGGTTATTTTATTGCGCCAATAAACAATTGAACCAAACGTTATTTTGTTAAAAATGTAGGTCTGCAAAAGTAGAACATATAGATCTTCGCAGTGTGGAAACTTTTTAATCCGAATTCACCTCACGCGAGAATAAGGTCCAGATGTCCCAAATAATGAATCGAAAATGTTAGCTGATGTTTTATTCCAAAGTCTAGACCTGATCTAACTTAACCTGTCATTAGTGACGAAAATACGGGGGGAAATGATTATGCCTAACGAAACTGTTCAGTTATTGATATCTTCTACCTGGTGCAGTAAATTCAGTGAGAACAATATTCTTTTCTGTGTTTTTTTTATTGATAATATGTGTCAATAGTGTATCTTATATGATATAATTGACAATGTATATACTGTCGATATACCACAAGTGTAAATTTTAGCTGAAAATTGAATTAATTCAACTTTGCAACATAAAAATCACTGGTGAGTTTTTTTTAGCATGAAATTCATTTGACGTGAAAAATATTTTAGTTTAGTTTCATGTTAAGAGGCAGAGTGGCCAATTTATTACAGGCCACGGTGGTTTTGCCGCTAAGCTGTCTCAGTTTGACCTTGTTAAACAGCCAACATGTCTTTGTGGCTGTCCAGAACAGAATACTTATCACAATCTGTGGGAATATCCAAGAATGTGTACGGAGTGGGAAGAGTTACTCAAGTTGGTCCAACCAGATGTTGGACCCATCGGGCCATCCAACTTGGTGGCCACAAGGGCGAAGTTCATTGGTTTCAAAAAGTTTGCGGCGTCATAAGGCAAGCGCGATGATATTTTATATATAAATTGCTTAACCAAATAGTCTCCACTTTTTCAATTAGGTTTACATTATTTTGTCATTTTTTATCAAGTTTTAAAGAGGGGTATTTTTATGCCATTTTATGAATGCCTTCAACTTGCAAATTGCAGTTTTGTTAAGATGCTACACTAAATAAATACATAAATGTATAAATACTAAGTCTGGAATTAAACCCAACCATTTTGCTGTTAGTTTTTAGATCACCTCCCACGCTCTACCATAGAAGACGTCTTTGCTCCGTTGGTTTACTTTTGCAATGTTTATAGCGAGTGATCTTACTTTCATTATAACTTCAAACGCTCGAGACTAACTCGACAACTTGTGGATAGCAAGTTATACAACCAAGACTTGAATATCATTGATTCATATCGGTAGAACTAATTATATCGAATCAAGTGCGTATCATGATCTAGATTTGACATTAAAATATGACACCAGTGATAATACTATAGACGTGTTATGAATTCCACTTTCACTGCCAACAAACAAGTGCGAATTGTCTTTTGACGTGCTCAAAAGGTCTCCAGTATAACTGAATACAGTGCGTTAAATAAGTGTTTCAATATTTATATAATTATAATGGAAACCTCTAAACATGAAACCGAATGGACTGAAATATTTTCTAACGTGAAATCAATTTCGTGTCAAGAAATAGATGGAAAAAAAACTCACCAATGTTGCCTACGTCGTCAAATTGAATCAATTCAATTTTATGCTAAAATTAACACTTGTAGTTTATTGATAGAATGTACATTGTCAAATATATCATATTAGGTAAACTATTGATACTAGCTTAAAACACAAATTAAATTAAATAAAAAAAAAAACACAAA
>JAGVSQ010011107.1:0-12454 GCA_022683975.1 Rhyacophila evoluta
CTCACATATGGAAGTTTACCAGTTTTAAATAATTCAGAATTTAAAATCAATTTCCTTCATCAGTCGAAAATATTAATTACAATATAATTATTTTTTTCAATCGAACAATGTTATTCTGATTCTTAACTTTTACATTTGCTAAAATTTCATTGAAAAGGGAAGACTGCAATTTCACTTTCATATGGTCAACTCTCGGAAGATTAGAAGTTGTTCATGTAGGAAACTTTATAAATATATGGATTTTGATCGACTTGTATTTATCTAAGAATATTTAAGAAACGTTAAGACTTTCGTGTCATTGACAACAACTTTGAACGTTAATGATCATTCGTCATATTTCATCAGTCAAAGAATGTTAAACATGTTCTGCCTTGCTTCCAACCCATTGTCACTTAACATTATTAATTTTTTTCACACTTTGCATTACTTCACACATGTCATTTATCATGTCATTATTAATTGCTTTGCAGTGTGATCTTTGCGGCAAGTCATTCATTCACACGTCCTCATTCAAGATGCATAAACTGAGTCACACAGGGGTGAAGCCGCATTCATGTAACAAATGCGGTCTGGCGCTGATGACGCGGTCACACTTGAAGCGTCACCAGAGGGTGCACAGCGGGGAGAAGCGCCATGAGTGTCTAATCTGCGGCAAAAAGTTCTCCGAGAGGTAATATTCTATATGTCTAGGGATTGTGAAATTTGCGGCTCTTATGTTAAATCTAATTCATTTATTTATTTGACATGTTGAGAATATTATACATTTATAAATTTCCTTAAAAGAGTATTAACGAGTATGAAAAGAGTTGAGATTTTGCTTCACTTTTACAAATATCGTCTTTCCTCGAAAATATGCCATACTATGATTGTAATGGATGTTTTGAATAAGCCCTATCCTGAAAATAAGACCTAGTGCATTGCTGGATGTACATTTAATATAAGACTGAATCTTATATTCGGGGAAACACAGTATGGCTCTCTGTGTAACAATTTTATCTTTTTGTGTGCAGATATAATCTATACGCTCATCACAAGTCGCACGAGTCAGTTGCTATACAGCGTCAAGCTAAGAATCACGATTGTACAATGTGTGAAGCCACCTTCAATCGCAGGTATGTCTATGTTGATTTACTTCTTGTACCTTATCTCATTACTTACTACAGCAGAGCGAAGCTGTGATGCTAAACCTGGCTTGGTCATGGAATTGGGGATGCCTCAAGAGAGTCTTAATCTGACCTGCATATTCTTTAAGTTGTCGGTATCTTGAAAGCGGATATGAAGGAAGAAAGAGACTTCTAACACACAAAATTGCCCGAATCTTATTAAGCAAACTTTTTAATTTCATATGATTGATTGTGTTCAGATACATCTTGGAGAAGCACATGGAAACGGTGCATCAGCGTATCATGGACACAGGTCCCAAACGGCCACGAAATACTATGACCAAACTCCTTAAGCGCCAGTTGCTGCTTGGAGCCAGGCTAGCCGCTCAGGATACCACTTCTGCCGCTGAAACTGAAGGTATGTTCATTATCACCTATTTTGAATGTCTGCATAATCTCCGTTCATTAAATCTGTGGTAATTCAACATTACTGATTATGTGCTATGTTTTTATATTTCAACATGTTTGTTTCATTACTAAAAGTGAAAACATTTTCAATCTTATAATTTTGATGATTGGTAGATATTATGGTATTGAGCTATTAGCTAGCAACCGGTCCTCATAACAAATAAATAATCCGTCTAGAAAAGAATTCACTTTATGGAGATCCATGAATACTCTATGCACTGGAGCAGAAATGGTATATTATTATCACTTTTAAAACATTTTGTTGATTGCTTTCAGCCGCTGTCTGTGAAATAACTGAAGTGAAGGTCTCTCCAAACTCACCACCGCCTCCAAATGTACATACCAATACTGACAGCACATCAAGCACTCTCATAGGTACGCATAGTTTTAGAATAGTTAATTGTCAATCCTTTACTTCAAGATGAGGTGATCGGTAAGGCAAGGCCGCCTTTTCAAAAAAAAAATATCTTTTTTCTTTGACCGTATCCACTCTATATGCAAAGAATATGGTTACCAACTGGAAGCCTTCGAACTGCGAAGTCATGGCAGCTGCCTCTAATTCTTCAAGGTTCATCCTGTGGTATCCGGATGCCAGAATTCCACTGACAAAAATAACAGGCAAGGAATGTTGAGTCTCATTAACTAATTGAAGTTTTGGACCAATAATGCACGTCCACTTTTCTCCCACCATTTCAACGCATTTCCTTGTCTTTAAATCGTTTTAATTTTATTTGATTTCATTAATTTACTTGATGTTTTTTCTGTTTTTTTATGTTTGTTAAATGCTTTAATTTGAATTGTAATTAATGAAATTATTGATATTCCTTCTCCCAAACAGACCGAGGCGGAGTAGAGGGCGTCGTCCCCTTTGATTGCCCGCCTTTGCATTTCGGTTCCCTGCCATATTTCAAGACAGAAAACAATTAAACACGTAATATTCTTTGGTCTCTCTCATACACATTACTAACCAGTCAAAATCATGCCATTGAAAACAGATTTGATCAAGGGTGTGTGTAGTGGATTGAAGACACGCCAGACACAAGCCTTATCACCATCGTTTCTTCTCAGATAAATGCGGTTCAAAAACTCATTACACCATATTCACCTCTGGCAATGAAACATGTTCTTATAATCCGGAATCTTCCACGTAACCTAATTATTATTCATATCGATACTCCCCGTGTATAATCCCGTATCTGCAAAAGTGATATTTTACAGGAGAATGTCTCAAAGATGCAAATCGCCAATTCAAAGCATGTAGTTGCGTGTTTATACTTTACGACAAAACGGTGAAATAGGTACTTTTCCCAATATTTTGTGATGTCTACTCATATAACTGAGTGCATAGACAACATAAATGCAAAAGACGTATAATCATATAAATCTCACATATGCAGGGAGTATCGATATACGTAGCGAGTGTTGATATAAAACTCATCTAAAATGCGGCCACGTATATATTATTATTTTTTAGAATGAGCGTATGGAATAACTTGATTAATTCTCTTGTTCCAGGCGAGACCTCTTACCAGCAGACCGGCGGCACGCAATCTCCACCTTTGCCCCATAAGATTGAAGACAGCCCCGAGGAAGGTCAGAGTGCCACGCAGTCTCAGCAAGAAAACCAAAACCAGACGGTGATCGGGGGACTGCCGCACCCTTGGCAGGCCCTCAATTATCATCTCGCCAATGACTATCCTCTCAGGATGCACGGCGTCGATTATGCTGGCTATCTTAGCAAGCAATAGCAGAATGGATCGGATGACGTGTCCGTTACGACCGTTTTTCCGACACAGTTATAAACGAACATTGGTGAATTTTGAAACTGGAGTTTCAGCAATTTTACAAAATACATTAAGGCTCAGTTTTGTTTGTTTGCTCGGTTACGGAGTCCACTAGATGTCGCCCAACATCAGACCCCACCATAGTGTTAGGTTACTCCAGAATATTAGCTGTGAATGAAGTCACTAATATCGTGTTTAGTTTTGCAGCGTAAATTCAACATAATATGAAATAGTAGCTTTATTTAGTGTCAAATTAATTCGGGTATATTGCAATGGTAATATGTGATTAGTATTGTCTACTTTTAATCCTTGGTAGAAATCCATTATATTAAAATAAAAGTTTTTATAACTAAACAGTCAACTAATAGTTTATTTGTAACTGTGTTAAAAATTTAGAAAATACAAGAATTTTGCAGCATTAATAAAAAGTAAAATAAGTCAGAGCTTCAACAAAAAACTGCAATAGTATAGAAACATGCATAACGAAAGTACGTAATGTAGCCATTTATTTGGAACTTTAACACATTCCGTGCTGAGAACACACCTGGTGTGTCTATATGAATATCTACCTCATGCTAAGAACATGCGTGGCGTGTCCATACTTAAATATTGTCATGTACTAAAAATAATATAGCACTGTGTGTGTGTTTTATATCAGCACACGACATTCGTTCTTTACTTCAAGTTTGTACCAATACTGCAGGCTTACATTATTTTTTTTATCAAAAGTGTATGGATTAACCACTTCCATGCCAGACACATTTTCGATTGATTGAAATTCGCCTAACTTGCGTGTAAAGAGGTAATGTGTATCACATAATGAATTACCTACACATCGCTTATCATTTTTTTTACTGAATAACACATCATTGAAAGTTACCGTTATGTATACATAGCAGAAAAGGGTTAATGGTAGATAAGATTAATTCTATGAATTTCTAACATCGTTGGGTTTTAGACATGTAGTTGGAAATAAATTATTCAGGGTGAGAATGTAATTTGACAAAGATTGTATCACATACAGCTGTTAATTATAATATGACCGAGTATATTAGCTATGTAAACCTGGTAAATAATTAAGAATATTGTTATAATGGATTTGAAAAAAGTTTATGTGTTGTATTATTTTTTTGCTAAGTAAAATATTCTATAAGTATTTAAGAAATTTATCATTTTGCCATGAATTGTAACACTATTGAAAAGTACTATATGATAAAGCTAATCCAATCCAATGTGGCGGCTCACAACAACTAATTTCTTTACAAATTATATAAACACGCAAATCAGTATAGTTACATTATACCATAAAATAGTATATCTTCAGTCTTTGGTTGGTAACCATCCTTGCTTTAGTACCAGAAGTTTCCGGTTCAAATTCTGTAGTGGCTTAATAAAAAATGCAGGACTAGAACTTGTATGATGAGCCGATAACCAATTCTAAAAAATAACCATCTCAAGATAAATATTTACATAGTAGACATCTACATGTCTTCGAGTAGATGGTTTAAAACAGTTTGCGTGATAAGCTGACAACCAATTCTCTAGAAATATATGTTAAGATAAGTTCTTGTGGGTGACTTTAATGAAATTAAACAGAATTAAGACAAAGTCGAATTATATTATTTATATACATCATAAGTTTTTATATTGTATTTTCAATAGTCACCTGTGGGATTAATATTATAAATATTAACTGAATACGGGAACAGATGCGTCCTGGAGTGGGACTCGCTGATCTTCGGATGCTATCGTTCTGAAATTCCAATCATCTAGCTGAATTTTCAACCATGAAAAAGAGTTTGAAGGAGATGCAAAATACCTCTCGCATATTAAACATAGATATATGATCTACTTCTTCAGTTGGTTTCTTGTAAAATGCCACCATTTTGGGTACATATAATTGTCATATTTTACTTCTGAATAGTCTTGCTGCTGTATCATAAAATTAAAATAGAAATGATGAGTTTGTGTCGTTACTGATATTTTGTATAGTTTCAATAAACAAATTATGTTAAACACCATTTCCCATCCAAAAATTGGAGCACATGGAAGTCTATAGTGTTAATACTTTGAAAAGGATCAGTTGCTAGCCATTCACTCAACCTTTTCGTGTTTAAATATGCATGAAGAAATATGGGAATAGATTGTTATATACAGGTTAAATTTCTCCGTAGCGAAGTTTGTGGGACCATAGGAAATATTTCACTATGTGGAAAAATTATTTTAAACTACAAAAATCAACTTTGATTAAGTTTGCTGCCGACAATGTCAAAGAGACGAACATGTTTAGCTTAGCTCAACAAAATTCATTTCTTATTTTAGAAATCGTCTTACTTCGGTATTTGTTGTAAAGAAATTTGTATGTTTTTGTAAATTCGACAGTCAAATATTTCATATTGATTTCTCATCTTTACCCGATAAGTGGAGCATATGGTAACTGCATGGCGTAGGTAAAAATATGTTTCTAGTCCATCTTCTAGCGCCTTTATATATTTTTTAGATTCGTAGCTCTGTTGAATGCATCTCTTAAATGGTGTTAGGTGATATTTCGATGGAATAATCACTTCCATATTACTTTTGCACAAACATACTTTTTTTTTAATTTAATAATTATTTTATTAGACTAGTGTTGTGGATTTTTCCAATCGATAATAATGACCCTCTTCATCATCGAGGATAATAACACATTTTCATATTCCTATTTTAACACTTTCAAGTGAGTTTTTTTAATAGTAAATTTCATTCTGATATAATTATCTATGACAACAGTTTAATTTTTTCAAAAATTTCTTCAGGATCAACAAAAAATACCGACTCCTGCGTAATAGGATGTAGCATAACATCTGTACTCAATTGAGTACACACACCATAGAATGTAGTTCTGTGCCCATACTGCTCTATATATTAATATTTTATACATTATTCATGTAATTATGTGTGAAATTTTTGAATGCACAGATTTTTGTCACTGTCCAAGTAAGACTTATGCTATCCCACACAAATCAAAACTATATTTGTTAAACTCGTGTCATCTTGAAAATCGATCAGTAATACTATACGTCATTCATTTTTTTTTTAACCATATCCGCTCCAAAAGCAGAATATGGATCTTAACGGTGTAAATGTAATCATTCCAGAAATGGAGTATATAAATCTTTGTGACGCGAAGATATATATTGATATAAATCTAGCAGTTGTGGGAATCTAACCCCAATTTCTGGTTCCGAACCACTCTTTACTGGAGAGACAGAAAATATAGCATATTAAATAAAATATGAACAGTTTATTGATATAATTCCAAGAATGATGAATGACTGTATGTTAGTGTAGTAAACAATGAATTCGATGCTCCCCTATTGTCTCACTAAGGTTATCAACCCTTCTCTAGTGCCCCCCGGGGGTAATGTCGCCCACTTTTCTGAATCACTGACTTAAAACATTGCACACTGTAAATATATATTTATATAGAGTTTCTATTATTGTAAACGTTATAATTTTTCTATACTTTTATGCTATTTGTAAATAGTTTATTTAGCTGTAATGAATGACATTGTTTTAGAGGTGAATTAAAATAAAAAAAATATAAATAATTTTAAAATATAGTATTTTTGTAGTTTTATGATTTGATCATTTTCATTGGTGACTCTTTTAAGCATTAGTTGTATAAATTTGTATATTGACTGAAAATATAAAATTAAAACATTATAAATCTGTGTTTCTTTGACGCAAACTTCAACGTGACAACTCGTGGTAAGTCCAGGTCTTCAGCACTATTCCTTTAGTCTTCGATCCTCACGACCATCTTCCAATTTGACAGTTGTCAACAACTTCAAGCAAGAAAATTTTTGGCCTGCTTCTGCATCTATTTATAAATCATTTCATTCTTCTCCAGCTATCATTTGACGATGCATGACTATTTAGTAAATACAGTTTTCCAACCATATTTGTTTGCTAAATTGGTATGGTACAACACGTAGAGATCGGCATCAATTAACTAGCAAAAAAAAAAAAAATCAAAATTTTGCTAGTTAATTCCATTATATTAGGGATATTTTTGTTCTCCTATTATTAATTTCACTAATGATAGTTACTAATTTAATACTATAAATAGTAAGAGTAAAAGAGGCTTTCACCTAATCAATTTCAATTTTTCTTAAATAACTTACTAAATTAACATCACATTGAGTAAATGAAATACCATTTAGTCTTCATACACTTCAAGGCTTTACAATGTAATGTTTTCAATTTGACTCAAAATCATTATATATACGTTTTTTGCCTCCTGTGAAATTTGTTCTATGTCGATTACATCATTTTTATTTTTCAGTCGACTTAAAAGATGACATTCTACCAAGTAAGTGCCAACTGAACTAGTAAAATAATTATTTGTTTGATATTTTAACATCAGATGGCAGTAGAAGCGCAGATTTCGGGCTATCTTGTCCTGTCAAAAATTTATCTTTATTACCCTTGTTTTTTTATTTTTTGGCTGTCTTATTTGTGTTTAATATTAATTTTAAAATGGCAGAAGAAGTTATTAGTGTTAGGAGAGCTGAAAGAAATGATATGATTGAAGTAATGAAGATGATACAAGTGAGTGACAATTAATATAAATTATAATTCGGCAAGATAACAAATTCAAGATATTCTAACCTAAGAAAACAAAATGTTGCTTTTTATAGGAATTAGCCGACTTTGAAAAGATGCCGGATGGTCCAAAGATAAACGCCCAAAGTTAGTATAATAACATAAAACCATTAATCATATATCCAGGATATTATTATAAAATTGAATACCAAAACTAG
Source organism: Rhyacophila evoluta (assembly GCA_022683975.1). Lineage (NCBI taxonomy): Eukaryota > Metazoa > Arthropoda > Insecta > Trichoptera > Rhyacophilidae > Rhyacophila > Rhyacophila evoluta. The sequence continues at coordinate 8,161 of JAGVSQ010011107.1, forward strand.
CGGCAAAACAATTGATTAACGACATTTAAAATTTATAACCTATCAAATGTTTCGTTATTTAGGATGCAGGTTACACTTTATCATCAGACGATCCTTGGACTTAATAAACCCCGCCTTAAAATCAATGCAACATCGGAAAAATAAAAACGTTTTTTTTTATTAAATTACCTAACCTAACATAACAAAGTGGACAGTTTCTTTATTTAGGGTTTTTTAAGAATATTAATCTTTAAAATACGTTTACACGAATGAGAGTGAGTATGCGTTGATATGCTTTCTCAAAAATGACTGTATACTCATGTTTATGAGCATATAGATTTTAAGAGTTTGACGATATTCAATTCAGAGGTCGAGTGTATGGATCTCCGCAAGGCGAATACTATGTTGACTGTTTCTTTACGAGGATTGATTGTCAGACAATCGCTGATCTCATTGTGCATCCAGTCCTGTATATTTTGTGTAAAATATCTTAACAGCTGCGGGATTTGAGCCCGCTATCTCTGGTACTAGAGCACGGACGCTTATCTCTAGGCCATCTGTCGTATTAAATTCATATCAGATTACACAGTCTAATAAGTAAACGATTGATAATATGTATTTTATGTTTTAGTTCTTCAAAAAGATTGCTTTGAGAGTATCCCTCCGCTGTTTCAATGTTTCGTTGTGGACAGGGAAGCTGAAGAAAAACATCACCTGATTGGATATTCTATCTTCTTCAACACGTATTCCACGTGGGAGGGAAAGTCATTGATGATTGAGGATATCTACGTGAAGCCAGAATTCAGGAGTAAAGGAATTGGGAAACAGATCCTGAGTACAATATCACAGGTTTGTTATGAATATATAACAGATTCTATCCATAAATTATCAATATGACTTCACAACTCGGGGCAGATTCTAGTCTCCTTTACCTCATTCCATCCTGCGATGGTGTCCTCCAGGTCATCAAACCAACCATCAAAGTTTGGGTCTGCCAATTTCCCTTCCATCATTTGGCTTGCTGTATATACTAGATATACATCCCTGGATGAGGGTTTTCCGCCAAAAATCATTTGGGTATGTATAACATCATTCATGAGCCATGCTTAATTGTCTTCTGTCATATCCGCTTTCAAATTGAAAGAAATGGTCGCTACATGTCGCTTCTAAAATTCTCCGTTACCTGTCAGTCGCCTTATATCTTTTACCAGGTGGAAGCACCGGGTCATGCCAACACATTTATATCCAGGTTATGCCAGCATTCTTTAATTCCGAATTAAATTCTCTGCATAATACCAGACTGTCTCCCAAGACTCCGAAATCCCACTGGTCGTCTAGACATATCAAACTAGAAAAGCATTACTCGGGATCTCTAGAGGCATCCGCAGCTCGTGACTTAGTCAGGTCCACCACGATTATACGATTACCGAGAGGATGACAGGGCTAATAGCATCATAGATCTCGGGGTTAACACATTTATAATTATCAACTTAGAAATATCTAGAAGATGTCTATCAAAAAAATGTAGCACACTATTAATTACTAAACTTGTTATTGAAGAAGAAGAGACAAAAACTGAATTCAAAATATTTACATGTTTCTTTTGTATGGTTTATTTATAGTTTGCCATGGAGACCAGTTGTTGCCGAGTAGACTTCCATGTCCTGAAGTGGAACCCAGCACGTCAATTTTACGAAAAAAATGGTGCCATAGACCTCACGGGTGCCGAAGAATGGCTTTTTTACCGTTTCACTAAAGACGCTCTAGTAAAATTACATAAATGAAAAAAGTTATGTGTGTAAGTTTAAACAAAAAATAATATATATGTATATGTATATTGACCACTTTATAGTCATGTTTCTAATAAAGATTTTTTTAATGCATCTGTTTGTGGTCTTGTTTAACTATTATATATATGTTACACATATCTCAAAATATATTAACTTGAAGACTTGTTGCATTTAACTAACTTAATTATGAGTCCTATAGGTTTTGAAGGTGGCTTCATTTTTGACTTCGTATCCGAAGAATTTTTTTTATTCTTCTTTAACCATATTAGCTGTTTTTTATTGTAAATGGTATGATACAGTGGCGTAGCTACATATTCGGGTAGTACCACATTGGCAACTTTCAGATTTTTGATCGAGATCATATCGCTCGAGAATAGTAATATTATGTTGTAAGTCTTCTATGTTATCCTTTATAATTTTGCCCCTCTCATGATTCGTGCGCCTGGACCAACTGCTCCACGTTAGCTACGCCACTGGACCACCGCGTGACGTCTCCAGAAATCTCCTGCCAGTCGTTTTACCATGTCCTTTCCGAAAGTGACCGATGCAACCATTCATCGTCACAATAGAGGAGCTGTGACGATTGACCTGGTTCGGCCACGTCCTGTACTGTCTGGCTCAAGAAGATCTGAATTTGGATTGTAACTGTATTTCAGCATCCTAAAACCTTTAAGCACATTGGCGCAGCTACAATTTCAGCGCCCTGAGCAAATAAAACCATTGTGTCCCTTACAGTTTCTCATTTTTTGGATCTCACACTCATTCCTTTCATAGATTATAATTTCTCGTTTTTTTAGCTCTCGCACTAACTTTACTTTACTTGCGCTCCGTTGATTTCTGCGCCTTGAGTAGTTGCTCCTGTTCCTCGATAGTTATGACACTGTTTAGACAAGATGTATTCTGTGGACCTACAAAATCTCATCATAACCTAGGACGATACGAATATATTCGTTGGCGACTTCCATTCTCGGTGACGCCGTATTGTGTCTATATGCTCCACCTTAAAAGCCAGAATCTAATAAAAAGAAGAAAAAATAATTAAGAAAAACTAAAAATTATACGTCACTGTCATTTCATTTGTATAACTTTATTTGTTTTAGACGTATCATTATTTTTAAAAGTTAACATTGTAATGTATTAATTCTATAAACTCAATAATAATATAATTTCACAAATTACGTGGCGTTATCTAATTATATAAACAATTATAATATTTAACAAAATAAATAAATATCTAGAGAAATTGATATTTATCATTATGCCAATGGATCGCTTTGTCATTTTGCTTGGAATGTACCAGATCTTTTATCAAACTATAACCTCCACTTTAAAAATAATACTCATAATATTGTTTTATTTTCCACTACCCACTGCGTATACGCACACTGGCGTAACAAACATAAGGCGCTATTCAAAATATCGGTCACATGCGAGTCAAAAGAGTCACATGACGTAATTGAAATAAATTAGTAGACAGTATACGAAATCTTCCCGGTAGCGTAGCTGGTAGCTTGCGCGCCTAGTAATCCAGGGAATACGTTTTCGATTCCCACATCTGTCGGATGTTTGAGAAAAAAAAAAAAAAATTGAGAAATCCAAAAATGCAAGATTGTTCTCATGAAAAATAATTTTTCGATACGTCTTCACGTTGCAGAGATTGATGTACTCCACTTTCGAAGTAGATTATTCACTCTGTGTAGATACATATGCTCCACTTTAGGAGCGAACATGGTATAAAAAAATACGAAATTACCGTCGAATAAATTAGTTTTCTCCTTGACATAAAAGCTGGATGGAGTGCACATTTAGTATTCAGTATTAAATTATTGGAAATTTGTACATATAAACTGTGGGTGGCGCGGCGTTACTCAGTTCGCAAAAAGTGTACGATGTTTGGCACACGCATTTTGCCGATGCTGCTGTACGGTAGTGCATCTTGGCAACTAACAATGACTCAGAAGGACCGTGTACTGAACTTCGAGAATATATACTTTCGTCGGATACTGAAGGCGAATTGCAACAGTCGATAGTTAATTATTGTATCTTGGTATTTTCAAACTGAATCTGCACTACTTTTATATAGGTATACGCTGGCAAAAATGTGGTATTTAGAATAATAATATAAAATATCAATGAATCTTTCAATTAGTAACATTTGTGAGTGAAGCTTCTTAGCCTCGACAGTTCGTTTCCCACCTGAATTGGTTAATAGCCATTCATTTGTGAAGAGACCAATTTTATGCAGTATACGACTTTAAATCGCATGACAGTGATGTACAGACCGGTGCACTTATCCAGTGTATCATCATATTCAAGTAATTATTTTGAAGATGAAATAAAATAATTATTCAAATCTCTACAGTATAAAATTTTCAAAATGTACATGTCTACGGTGTGTATGTGCATTTTTTTGATCATGTGGCTTATCTAATATAACACCTGTTTGATGTTTAAAACTAGATAAATCGCATAGCGACGCATTTTTTTCGACTTATGCGTGGTCTTATTGATAACTCTGCCGCTCT
>JAGVSQ010011108.1:2105-12454 GCA_022683975.1 Rhyacophila evoluta
TTTTTGCGTATTAGAGGATTTCTCTGTTCTGGTTAATATTGGATTATGTGTGTCTGTTAATTATTTGATGAGATGAAGTTAATAACGTTTTTAATACGCATCGTTTATTAGTTATACATGTATCAATGAAAATTGAATCATTTAAAACATATGCAAATAAAGCGTCGAGATGATTTTATTTACTTCCAATAGATATATGAAATTTACTAATAAACTGCAGTTATTATTTTTAATATGCAATATGATTCGCTAAAGTGAGTACATTTTTATCGCATATACACGAATATACATGACTATTGCATTTTCCAACTGGAATTTTGTGGTAGATAACAAAATTAAATGTGGGTACGCTTTTGCCCCTTGTGAAAAAAAGCTTATTAAATTACCATTTTAAGCTTTCGTCCTCATGACGTGTAACGAGACTAACAAGCAGCTAGAAACAAATTTAAATATTCGCCATGTAGACTGCGCGGCGCACGTGTACACGTGTCGCTGACACTTACCTGTCTGGGGACGATCCGGGAGAAAGATCTTCATACAATAAGGGCGCGCTAACGTGACAGCCGACAAGGGCGCTACGCCGTACCCACCCCCTCTCCAGCAAATTTCTGTCTGATTCTGTCTCTATGGTAATTGAAATATGCCCACAAGTAAGGCTTGGGTAAACAGAGGGAAATTTTAGGTACATATCGGAACTCCAAGCCAATTACTTTTTTCGCGATATAAACATAAGTATTTTATGTTATTTTTTCTTTATTCAAATAATTATTATCGAATATATTTACAACTAGTACAGAACTATTAATTTTTGTCAATAAAAAATGCATTTTTATAGAAAATTTATTAAAAACTGTACATTAAATGCTGATCTGTTTATTGCATTGTTTTATGGACACTTTGCATTATATTCTATAATAAAAATCCCGCTTTGTATACACGTGTTAAGCACAATATAAACCAATAAGTATACGGAATCCACGATGAAATCAAATTAAGTTTTAAAAAGAGGTAAAGTTTTTAAGCGCATTACAATTTATGGTACTCAAAAAATAATACACCATATGAAAACCTTTTTAAATTTACGCTTAAATTTATAAAAACTATTTATGATTTTTATTTCAATATCTTACAAATAAGTTGAATGTATTTTTTGATCTGAAAACATTTCTAGCGTTCAATACAAGACATCACAGAACCAAGCCCCAAATTTTTACTGCAAACTACAGCAGAGCTTCCCATAATTGTTTTGCCTCAGGCTTTTAAATTAGGCAATACTAATCTGCGACTTAAATTATTATAGATATTAAAAAAAAATTAGTGATTCAAAATACTTTCAGACTCTAGCGATCTACAGTTTTGAAAGCACTGAAGTACAGGGCAGGTATAATGTGTTAAATGATTTGATTGTAATGATTTTTTGTTTAACAACTTTACAAAACAAGTCATTACATTGTGGATGCGATTTATATTCGGGGAAAACACGATTTCAAAATTTTACTATTTGATTAACGTAATTATTTTATGAGGTTTTAAAGAAATTTTGTTTCACGATGTATGTGCTTCTTTGTATCACAAATTGTTACTAAATCATAGCGTCTCATGTCGAGAAGGAATGTATTTTTCAACGACACTTAATAATAAAATAGAATCAAATATATTGGAGGATTATTCACGGATATTTTGTAATATAATAAGATATTTATTATATGTTCATTTAATGCAGTGGTAAAGTATGAAGAATTTACGACTAAGCATAATGTAATAAAAAGTAATTGTTATAGGATTATTTATTGATGTAATTTGATACACTTTTTGTTTGATGGGATATATGACATACAATATCACATAATAAAATACGAAAACAGCTCAACAAAGAAAACTGTTGGCAACAAACGAGTGTAGATTATAATACTCTTTGTCACAAAATATTTTTCAAACGAAGATTTTTCAATAAAATTTAATGGTCGAACTCTTTCCATGAAATAAATTACACTCGCTGACGTGAAAATAAATTATTATTTTATTCGACCTTAAGAAGACACCCACAAATGGATGGGATGAGACAAAAATTAATAAAATCTAGACTTTTAATTTTTGTTTATTGTCGCATGACATTTATGAAGGTTTCGAGAGTTGTTGGGGATAAAACAGTAGTTTTTTTGTATCTAAACAAAACAAAACTAACAAATCATTTGGTTTTGCATATTCATGGTCGATTGGGAATATATTTTGTATATTTTAAAGCATCAAATAATTTTAAATAAATTATTTGATACAATAAAAGTTATTAAATCGAAAACAGTGTACTAAATAATTATCATTGCTTACTGACTCATAGATCTGTAACAATATATTATGATATGCAAATTTAGATTTCATAATATGAATTTGCATCTATTTTATTCAACTAAAAATTAATGTGACATTAACCCTTTCAATAACAATCAACGAAATACCGTTTTTCGTGATAATAAAAAGAAATGCGAAAACAATTATTATAAATGTTAGTATTTTTGCAAAAACCTTAACAATGATTTTAGGAGTAAAATCATTTAATATTATAAGATTTAAGAATGAATTTATGATCCTTTATATTCAATTTAAAATAATTTTCAAAAGGAACAGTTTCAAACGTTCGTTCAACTCGCATACTGAGGAAAAAGTAAACATCTTGCTTAAACACACACTCAAGATTTTAATATACAAAATTTATTACATACAATATGTTTAAATGATTTTATGCTTTATGGTGTGATTTTTCTTTATCAAAGCAAATTACTAAAACTAAGCCAAAGGTTTTTTTTATTAATTTCATTACAGCTACACATTTTTATAATATATATTTAATTCGTTACGTAAACGTTTCAAAAATATACATAATTTGTCTCTTGCATAATATATTTTATAAATATAGTCAGTGGTGTACCTAAAGCTTTTGCCACCCGGGGCGGTCTTCAATTTGCCGCCGTTTTTTAATCAATCAAAACCCAGATTGATTATTAACAATTACTGAACATATTTCAAATGCAAATTGGATACTTGTTAAAATCATTAATTCTGTTGATTGCAACATTTTTACATAATTTAGACAGAAATATAAAAAAATGCCACCTCAAAATATGTATCACCCAGGGTGTACCACCCCCCACCATCGTACGGGCGACCGATTAAGCGTATTATCTTAATTTTTATCTATTCTGTATATTTAAATGGCGAACTATATGCGTTAACTTATACGACAAAACTTAGCATACAAAATACCATAAACTGTACAAAAAAAATAAAATATTTTGCTCTGCTTAAAATTAGCATGATTTATTTTTCTCAGTTGGTGGGTAATATTTTCGTCGTATTGCACTTCGTAACTGTCGTCTCGTCTCGGCGTCGGTCGGCATCGCGGCGGTGTTACATTTTATGGACTAATACAGAGGGCGGAGACATAAAGATCGAGTTAAGTGAGGTTTCACGCCCTAAGGGTTCTAAAGCAGAGATATCTAACTTATGTCATTTTGATACTTTAGACAAATGATAAATACATTTTACGAAATCGAATAAAGTTGTATCATAGCTATCAAAAAGCTTATCAAGATACGTAACCGTGGCTTAAAAACATTCCCATTTTTTTTACAAATGTAATAGCTCATCATATTATTGAAATGAAATTTATACCTTTTTATATTATCATTTCATAACTTGATAATAAAAATAAGACTCACTTAATGAATCATATTCATACTAATGTCAGTTTATATTAAATATTCATTTACGTAACTAATAGTATGTTAACATCTTACGGATTCTAATTCCGAAAATTCAATGAACGTATATGCGAGTATGTACGCTTTATTTTAAGCACCGAATGGCATTACAACCTTGGGCGGGAATAATTAGTAACAGTCTTAATAGATTTTGTAAGTATTTCCCCAGTAGCGTACACGTGTGTGCCTAGCGATCCGGGGAATGTGGCTTCGATTCCCACATCTATCGGATTTTTAACTATCTAAAAATACTGGACTGGACGCCTATTGGATCGATCAATTGTCTGAGACAATTCTAGAGAAAAAATTATCTATAAAGACATATTCACATTGCAAAGATATATACTCAACTTTTGGATTGGATATCTTCACACTGTATAGATCCAAATGCTCCACTTTGGGAGCGAACATGGTATAAGAAGAAGTGGCAATAAATTTTACATTCCATCACTTAATTGATAATAACTAATGATTTTACATACAGACTATATGAGCAAAGCTTAAGCAGTGAACATGTTAATCAAGTGTATCACTATAATAATTGTTATATCAAAAAAATATTTTTTTAATATTAAAAAACCATAATTATAAACAAATTTATGAATGTGAAAGTCACTTAAGTTTCAAAAACATATAATATTGTAATCATTTTAAATTTAAATATATGTTTTGTTTTGCTCGAGTTTCGATGCTTAGTATTATTTGTATGTGAAAAAAGGTTTCCTTTAAGAACCACTTCACTAGAGAAATGGCCGCCATGGCGTCTCTCTCGCGAGTAAATCTCTCTCGCCAGCAAGTGGTAACTTGTTATCTGCTCCCCAATATGACTCACCCTCTATAAATACCCCTTCTACGCTGCCTCTACGAAGCTACGTCTCTACGTCATACCACAGCGATACTACCAAGCTGAAGACAATAATTTTCGAACAGTGAAATATGATACATCAGTAAATATAACTTATATCGAATAGGGTACTGTTGGCAATATCCAATATTTTATATTTGAACGGTAATATAATTATAACAACGATAAGAGATATATAATAGTTAAGAAATGTTTACAAGTTTTAAGAAAATGTTCAATCCGGGTCTTTAGATCGGAACGCCATAAAAATCATGTTTTGCTTTGCTATGAAATGTTATATATGTTTTCTTTGTTTTGTTGTTAATTTATCATTAAAATCTCAAAGCTCAAAGAAGATTAAGAATGTTCATAATATAATTGCACACACATATATCACAGAGTACATTTTAGTATTAAAAAAATACATATATAAGATGTATGGCTATATAAATATTATCGGGACTTTTTTGTAAATATCTAACATTATCATAATCATTTACGTAACAACTTCAGGATAATTTCTAGTTTCAAACACTAAGTCTCTCTATATATCCGTAATCAATGTTTTTATCTTCCTGGTTAATAATTCAAACACATGACAACTCCATTCGTTTAGTCAATTTTTGACCTTGTATATTTTTTGCCATCTAATGGAAAACTAAAATATTGATAAAATCAAAATATGACTTTCGAGTAGTTTTTTCAACAATGTACAAGTATAGTTTAATCATCATTGTACCTGAAATTTGATTGGCTAAGCGAAGTACTATCCAGTTCAAGCCAAGAAGAACGTATGAATTTAAAAATACTAAAGATTAATTGAACTGAAAAAGTTATACTTTATACAAATTTAAAATTGATCACTTTCAATAGTTTCAAATGAATAGTATTAATTAAGGCTTAATAAACATGAAACTTTTCTATAAAACATATTATAAATAATATCCATGATGTAAATGTATCTCGATATGACAAACTTTTAATATTTCATTATAATTTTGTGGCTGAGAAAATATCTGAAACGATCACCTATGGTGGGTTTTTCATACAACCTCAAAATGGTTTCACCATCAAAGGTTTATCGTAGTTTATAGAATTGGTTCGTACTTTGTTGCCAAGTCTACGCCAAATAATCTAAAAGATATTGTTTGAAAATTATGTTGATGGGAGAATTGTTTTATAGTGTTACAATGTTTTTGTATTTGGTATGTTTAGAAGTTTTTTTTCTATTGGTATTAAATACTATAACAGATTTAAAGGGTTTTATCGTTTTTTTTTATTTATGAAAAAAGACAATACTTAATACAAAACGTGGTTTTATAATAAATTTCAAATTGAATTTTGAAACTTAATCATTAAATAAATATTAAACAGTCTTAAAAAACTGCAAAAATACCTCATCGTCATTTGAAAACGACTTTGAAACATTTATTATATGTTGAGAACACACATATTAAATGATTCTAAAACATTTAATTTTTTCAACTATACTTATTGATATTTTTTATATCTACACATTGTACTTGTATCATATATGTTCATAAAAAGCTCTCAATGGTATTTAAAGCAATACAATTTCATTTCATTTAGTGGAATTCCGTTTTATCAACTGCATTTTTATACACGAAAATTCTACAATTTAGTTAGTACTATCTACGGCTATATTGGTTATGATACTCTGTAAACGCGTAATCATTATTGGCGATAATAAAATAATCAAAAAATAGTAGTCGTTAATAAACAAATGATAAATCTTATAATATTGATTATCTGACATAATTAACTTCTTGTCTAGTGAAGTCTTATAAAGCACTTATATACAAATATATTTAAAACATTTATGTCGGAAATAATAAGCATAGAGTTATATTAAGACTTTGAATTATGTCACACGTTTACAATAAATAGTTAATTTATTAAAGTTAATGTACTATTATTAATAGATACAATAAAAATGTGCTTAATTGCTCAGTTTTTTTATATGGATTTTTGATTATCTTTTTTTTTATCAAAACAATTATTTCAATGTACGATAAATTTCTTCCAGTCATTTCAATGTAATTCTAATATAGGTCAAGAACTGGTTGTATTCTATTAAATGATTATTGCAGGTTAAAAATCTTCTTATGAAACATGTTTATCATAAATTTAATATTTAGCTGTCCCATTTCCCGTATATTGTAATACAGTGTAAGAGTATAAGTTTTCCATGTATAATGCAACGTCGACGCAAAGTAAATAAAACACAATGTAAGAAGATATTCGCCAACATTTTGAAACGCCACGTTTCCGGCGAGAAAACTTACCCTGGCAGGGGGTAGCATGCTGCAAGTTTACGGTTGACACCAGCAGTTTGCCGGGGATGAAAGTTCACCCCCGGAAAAGATTAAAACATAATTTATGTTCTCGCCAACCCGAAGAGAAAATATTTTGTTAGAATTTTCCGCCGCGACAAAAAAAATATAGCTACGCAAACTTTCTGTGCACAATTCTCACGTTAAAACGTAAATTACGGTCTGTAAAAAAAATTCTTCCCTTAACATCGTAATAATAGTATACTTTATTTTTTAACTAAATATAAGTATTGTTTCTTAGATTTTTATTACATTTAGTCCAGCCTGTAGCCAAATGGTCAGCGTGTGCGGCTCACGTCCGGGCAATGCGGGACCGTCCAAGCTTAAAAATACATGACTGGATGCTTAATCGCGATTGTCTTACAACAAATTCTCATGATAAATAAGCTGTTAAGACATATCTTTATATTGGGGAAATTTTACTTACGCAGCGTATATCTCCACACTGTGTAGTATATGGTTCGGTTTCGGTAGAAAAATATTGAAACCATTTAAATTAAAAAAAACACGGTAATTAGAAAGTGCTTAAATCTATTTTAAGTATACAAGTCTATAAATATAATATATCAGTAATTTGGTACACCTATTTTATAGACTATAATGAAAAACAGTAAACATTAAACTTCATTTAAATATTGTTTTAAGTGGTTAAATATACACTGTGAAATCTTAATTGATAGTCTAAATTGGAATTTAGCCTTTTGCAAAACGATCATTATACTATTAATAAAAACGGTGAAAATGGATTAATGTATTTTTATTAGCAAATTATTTAAATATTTCAATTACAAAGAATGTCCAATTATATTTTAAACGTTCGACAATAATAAATTTACTAACCGTTTTAAAGTGGTAATGTTAAGCTTTAATAGATTTAAATTACTAATAAAATACCATAATTTAATTCAGTTAGTTTAAATATTAAGTTTCACTTGGATCTACTCTGTCATGTATATATTTATATATATTATATTATGTAACAAACTTTTTCAAGCTAATCAATCAAATTGGCAAGCGATATTATTGCTTTGTTCTATCAGTAAACTGCTCTGTATAATTTTTTATTGAATTATAAATTACTTCCACTTATTCTATTAACTGGCATCGTATTGTTTTATCTTATTTGCTTTAAACATGAAGAATATCGATTTTTACTGTATGATTACTTATCTTTGCAAATTATTTTTTATAATAATCATTCAAGTAGAGTATTAATTCCTGATTCTTGTAATTAAAAAATATCAGCCGTGAAAATCAAATACGGGACCTTTAACATCGAAGCTTTTATGATTTGCAACGTCACCGATTACTCATAATAAAATAATTTGGCTACTTAGTCCAATTGAAAGTCCAGCCAATACGCAAATAATTTTGAATTTTAATCAATTTTCATCTATTGAGAGAATTGAGAGTATAGATTTGAACCATTTCTATAATTCTTATGTCTTGTTCATAAATATGTATTAGATCACAAACAAAACACTAGTAAATTATTTCATCCAATTATAATATTTTCAATTTGATAATAATAATAATAATATATATAGTAGGATGCCAAACATCAAAGTATAGTGAAACCGTAAATCATTAAAGCTAACAGACAAACTTGCTTAATTATATATTACAATGTATAAGATTGATTAGCAGACAAACGGTTAACGTCTTATGGGCGGTGGGGCAAATGGGGGTGTTATTTACATAGTCAGACATATTCAACCCCCTCGAGGCGAGCGCGCACAGAAGCTGCGGAGGGACCTCCTGCACATCACATCGCTCGAGGACTTGTTATCGTGTTTTCTTTATTACCGACCGCCGCAGTAAGTGTTAGCAGCAACTACATGACTATTTAGAAAACCTTTTGTTTCAAATATATCTATGAATAATGTTAACGTTTACCCTGATATTTGAGTGTGAAAATATTTAGTAGTAACAATATTACAGTATTCGGTTGATATGTTTTGATAAACAACAATATATACATAATGTACTAAGTATCTAACATTAGTTTAAGAGCTAAGAAGTTTAAAATTACTGTCAGTAAAGTTTTTATTATTGAAAAGAGAAAGAATAATATTCATGTCGGTGTAAATGTTTTTAATATGTGAAACGTGCTTAATTTATTTCTGGGATATATTGCAATGGTGATACAAGTATATAAATGATTCTATGAAGATATGCGTACAAGCAGTGAGAGTGGTGTGTGCTTGAGAATCTTAGAGGCACCACGTGGTCGCCACATGCTCCACAAGAGAATCATGCTTGTAACAAAAGGTAAATGTAGTTTTGATTGTAAATTCTATCTTGGTACTGTCCACTGTTTGAGAGCGTTCTTGTGACACAGAACACACATGTGTTTTCAATTGTATGGTATATATGTAGATAATTTATAAATAAAAATGTATGTAGGGTAACAAGTAAGTAGTTTTCAGCGGTGCAATACTATTTTGTTTACTGCCATTAAATATATTTGACAAAAATGATATTTTTTATGGTAGGACACCTGTTTAGGATATAAATTCTAAATTATGCGGTACTTGACAAGAATCTAAGAAGAAATGCGATTGATGATGTTAATCCAGCGAATTCGAGGGTAAGTATTCACGTTGGGAAGATTGCCATTCCTCTGCATATTTTGGCACTGGTCTCTTGCTAATAATGTCACAAGTCTTCGCCGCAACACCTTGCATTAAATATTGCCAGAACCAAGACGTGGTGTGCTTTTTGATGTTAAAGATAAATGTAAACGACCAGGGCGTCTGCAACAAGAATTTATTTTATTCTAATAATAAGAATATAAGATTAAGATATATTTTCATGTTAATTATAAAGCATTATACTAAGCACAAAAATTTTAGGAACGTATTTTATATTATCTGTGAATTTTAGTTAAAGCTCCCTTTAAAGTTATTTATCGTAAAATTATCTAAAAGTGAAGAAGACCAATTTCCAAATTTTTGTTTAATTACATATTCCTTTTAGGTCCACTATTACAGAAATGAAATCCTTGACGGGTGTAGGGGTGAATAAAAATATTGATGGCTATCAAAGCCTCAACAAATCAACAATTTAAACTTGGTTTTTTTTGGTAAAAATGTATTTAACAGCCAATCAGGATATAAATTTGTTTGATTTAGTTAACGTTTTAATTTTTAATAAACTAATTTTACAGCTAACCCGAGCTTAAAAAAACACAGCCCAAATATTCTTTATTTTTAATAATTTTAATAACAACGGTGCGAATATTACCACTTTAGAAATGGAAAGTATAGGTCTTTTAACTATGTTGTATGGGAATTTTCTTTATGTATTATTATTATATGTATATATGCTTCTAAATCGTAGCATATGGATCTACACAGTGTGAAGATATCCACTCCGAAAGTGGAGTATATG
>JAGVSQ010011109.1:0-12453 GCA_022683975.1 Rhyacophila evoluta
GTGGGAGCTGCAAAGGCCATTTGTGTACTAACGCTTCTTCCGAAACTGATGTATTTTGACTACTACATGAGACGATGATGACATCGATGAAGAGATGCTTCGGTTGAATAATGAAAAAAGAAGACTCAAATGAATCTAAAGAAATGAAAAGAGAAACAAACGCGCGCATGCAAATCAATAATTGACTAATTATTAATAAAATCTGAATTAATATTCGTTTTAACTCCCTAGCAACTGGCCTATATATGATATTAATTTAATAAGTTATTTGAGAAAACTTAACAACATTGATAAGGTGGTAGCTCTTTTTCATGGTCGCAAATTTCATCGACCATCTTTTTTTCAAACTTAAAAGCTAACTTAAGACATTGATTCAGTATTTTCAGCTTATATCCTTTCTGTGTGTGACTACCTGTGACCGTGTATTAAGTTGCATACATTATAATTATCGAAAAATACTATTTTGATTTTTTTTAAATTAATATCATATCGAGCCTCAGCTTTAGTCTTCATGTGCTTTATGTTGTTCCTATGTAATTTTTTGACTTTGACACAAAATTATGAAATAAACAATTAATATTTTTGACTGATGGTGGTTGATGTAAATTGATTTTTAATTGTAAATTATTTAAAACTGGTAAACTTCCATATGTGAGATCACTGTTAGTATGTTATATGTTCCCTCACTGCCCACATATAATGTAGCCCGAACATGCCGAAAAGCGAAAACCGGGTCGCTAACAGTGGTTTCACATTTGAAAGTTTAGCAGTTTTAAATAATTTAGAATTTGAAATAAACGTTTTTGGTGCCTCCCATAAAAATTGTTATATGTGGATTATGTCCTTTTTACTCTCCACGGTCGATATATATAGTTGTTTATTGAAGCCTATTTTAGGTATAACACAGTTCTTATTTTAACAATCATATATGAATTGCGGTTCATTAAATTCGCTGTGTAATCAAGTAAGACAGCTTTTGAAGAAATATTTTTGTTATGCTTTTGAAATAAAACAAATTTGATTAATTAATAAGGATAACACAATAAATTTATAAATAACAGTTTGTTATATTTGCTAATTAATTAATGCTTCTACAATACCCCACCTATTTTTAATGATTACGATTTTTACTTATCTCAATATATTATACGATGGATTTGTACAAGATATTTCAGAAGAATTCATTACATTATAAAAGCAAAACGTAACACGCCATTTCTCGCTTAGCAGAGTGTTTTTTTAACGTGTTGCATGCGCTTAATGTCAAGCCAAACGCTATAAAAATATTAAATCACTAACTGACGCACTGAATTAACCTGTTTACCAAACATTGTCCTATATTCCGGTGATTCTCAATCACTGTGCTGCACCGAACGAGTATATAAATACGTCGCGAAATAGTTCGCCTTATTCGAAATCTATAATGATTCAATAAAATTAATGAATAAATAAACTGCGTAAAGTTTAAAAGGGGGAAATATTTTTATGTTTGAAAATTTTTGCTTCTTGAAATAAAAAAGTATTTCAAATTGTTAAATATTTAAATTTACTTATATAAATGTGTATGAGTTTTGTTATGCTGTCGGTTTTTCATACTGATAGAGTCTTCAAAATTTTGTGCATAAGCAATTTATTTTCAGATCATGCCACAATTGTAGATTTTCAAATTTTATTCATTACATTTACATTTCACAATTATCAATAAATATTTATCTGCAAATAAAATAATAAATATATCTGATTTACGTGTATGTATGAACAAAAACAAACATACACTTTTAATTAATAATACAGTCTAAACCCGTTTATAACGAAACTCGTGGGACAACCCATGTTGTTTTGTTATACTGAAATGTCGTATCAAATTAATGTAACATAGGTATGTCCTTATATCCGCTTTGCCATGATATGTTTGTTACATTAGAAATTTCGTTATTTCGGTATTCGCTATGATTCAACTGTACATACATACAAAATAAGAATCATTAGAATTTATAAAAAACGTGTTAAACCAAACATATGTGTTTGATATATATTTTTTCTAAAATTATGTATTACAAAACATCTTATACACGAGTATACACATTCCGCGTAAAATCTAAAACGTGTTATAAAAGTGCCATGTTATAAAAGGGTGTAGTATATTTTGAATGAAAAATAATCAAAGTATATTCATTTATATTGATTGATTTATATTACAGTAGGGAGTGCGATTATAATATATTATGTAATATATGATACTTGAAGATACACGATAAGTCTAAAGAAAAAAATCTATATGTAAATTTAATATTCGTAACGGAAGTAAAGTATCGCTACTTAATGGACCGGATATTGGATTCTGGCTCATTGCTTTTACGGATATGATTGATTTTTTCACAGGAAATGTCAGTGTTGCAAACTTTAGATGATATTATGCATTCACAATTCTCAATAGTTTCAAGCGAGATTTTAACTTTTATAAGCGTGGTTCGTAGGAAAGGAAGATTTTAAAATTTAACTATCAAGAATTTTTTTTAAACTTTGGATATACTCGTAAAACGTGAGTGATTCATTATTATTTGGTTCAAAGACAGTATTTACATGAAAAAATACACTGCTTTTAATATAAAAAAAAAACTGTATAAAACCTCTTCTAATAAAATGAGCTAACCTAACGTAACCCAACTTAACGCAGCTAATCTAATGTCACCAAAGGTTTAAGAGTGTGTAAGGAGTGTTTTTATGCGAAAGGTTTTATAAATATGGGATTATGGACGTAGAGTTTACGTCCAAAACTTTTTGTCGTTGAAAAAGCTATGTTTTGAATACGTGTTTATAATGTCTTCTTGGTAACCAATGAAAAAACGTCCGCGCCTTAAAGCTAAGCTTTGTGGGTTCGATTTGCTAAACAGCTGATTTTTCAAATCAAAAGACGCATTATTGGATACTCATTTGGTCAAAAATTGATTGGCAACCATAATAGTGAATACTATTGTATTTATATTACGGTTATCAATACACAACATCTATGGAGTGGACATTTGTACACTGTATAGACCCATATGCATCACTTTCGGCGTGGAATGGTTTTAAAATAAGCTTTTTAAAAATTCAAAAAACATAAATCTTGTAATCATTAATAAACCTATTAAAATACTAGTTTTTTTTCGTCATTTCCATATTAACGAATACGAATTTTCTTTATAGTGTTACATAGAGAATGAAGGTATCGGAATACATAATACTAATGTCAGTTGAAAATATTAATTAAATATCTTCAATTTAATGATACATGTTTTTTCAAAGAGCTTTTTTCTGAATATATTTATACGTATTAAATGGCCAATTACTAACTATTCGAGAGTATAAAATGCTTGTTGGTTGATTGTACCCTCGCAAAGCAACACTGTTTACTACAGCATTTTAAATGCTCGTTATTTATACATTGAAGCTCTTTGATCGAAGAAATGTCAAACGCACAGTTCATTACAGCGCAAAGACAAGGTTTGATTATTATTAAAGCAATCTGTGCAAGCTTCAGATGCATCTTGCTTCAAAAGCGGCAATTATTTTGTGATTATCATTAGCCGTATTTGTCTGGATAAAATGCCACACTGTTAGTTTGTTGTAAAGGAAGAAGAAAATAACGAAGGCAATTCATATTTCAAATACTTCAAATTGCGCAGCGTAAAATAAATGGTGGATGTAGTACGACAATATTATGAATTTTGAAGTAGCCTACACGAATATACGACATGAAAAAGAAAATTAAACAAACAGTGTCAATGGGAGCGACACATCATTTAGGAATGACGTAATAAAACATGATGATACAAAACGATAAAAATTTAGTCAAAAAAATTAGTATTTACATGGTAATATTTTACAATGATTAAATTTATATCGCACCCTCAGAAATAGATTCTAATACGTCTGAACTTGGCTGTTTTGAGGGATGGATGCAGTTAAACAAGATTTTTTCATCTATAAGAAAATTTATTTAGCGTGAAATTCTTTTAAACGAAATGAGTAAAATTTAGATATGAATACTCCAGTAACTATGCTAAGATAATGCCATTCTTAAGTCTTAATGAATCTTTCTTCTATACTAGTAAAATAATGAACACTGTAAAGCCAATATACGTTTGTTTTTGTTCTCCTAGAAAATGGTCGATGTTTAAATAAGACAGTGTATTTCTGGATGTGCGACATATTTAACAATTTAAGAGTATTACATCTAAATCTAGTAAATCGCTTAATATACTCGATATTCAGTCCTACATATTTCAATTTAAAATGCTTAAATCCAGCTGTGTGATTCGTGATCTAAACTCGCAATCTTCGGCATCAAAACGCGTACTTATCAACCACCGACGTGTGTTAAATTATAATTTTATTTGACAATAATCTTGTCACGTGAAATATTTAGTAATACAAGATCAGTTAGCGAAATAAATGAAGAATATTCTAGAAAGATCGATCGATCATTGTAATACTGATAAAGATGTACAATGTTCGACTTGAAAGTTGATGATTGAGCGAGTTTAATTTTGATAAAAATCACATCTCCCTCTTTTGATGTCCACCTAAACAGCTATTATCACTTTATTGTGCACCCACATCACGGAATATCCGAAGGTTTATCCGCCATTGAAATTTCAATGAAATTTTTTTCTTTGGAAACTTTCCTTTGTATTTTTCACTTCTTGCAAGAAGTTTACTCGGATTACGTGAACAGAACACACTGCGCGGACTATATTGTATGTTGGTCACATAGAAATATCCAAAGAGGTATCCTTTGAATTCGAGCGAAAACTATTAGTTGCACTGAAAACCGTATTCACAAATGTTCGTCTGTATGGCAAGGGTATATGGGTTTCTCTTGAGCCATTTATAGTCGTTCACAAATAGCGAGTTCAATTCAATACAAAAACTTAGTTAAACAAACTCACATTTGTACTTAACTTAATCAAATAACGCGTTATATATTCAAACTTTTGGGTGATACGTTACAAAATGTTTTTAAATAACTGAATGATATAAATTTATTTAACATCCAAGGAACGCGTTCCGCATATAAATTAGACGATGACATATATTTTTGACGTCCTTTCCGAATTTTGAGCACATTTAAATATCATGAGATGTGGAAGACTATCTTCACAGCTTAATATTGTTTAGATAATTATTTGTCACCTAAATACTCTACTCATATTTTTTAATATTGAAAATCTTTCATATATTGTAATTAAATATGACTGACGACAATCCCGAAATACTCGTGTTTACCAACAAATATACTAAGCCGAATAACTTATTTTTTACGTAGAAAAACACATGGTATATATTTATAATTAAAATGTGGTTATTGATTACAAAATTGTGGTATTATTTCAGCTTTAAATTTAGTATTTACATCTAGAATTACTAATAGAAAATAATTTCATACTGATTTAACTGGAATCTTATCGAAATTAATATGATGCTTTGACTTCGTATAGTTTTTTTCATTTATTATAATTGTAGTAGTTTAAAGCAATAATTAAATAAAAACGGAAATTTTCTTACCGTTTGTATATTTTTTCATCGTTCTTTTCTCAATACAAATATCGATCCATTAATCTTTAAGTCGAGGTACATTTCATACTTTAATAATTCTATAAGCTGCGTCTTAAATATAAACAAATATTTATTAAGCCTTGTCTATTTCCTTACATATAGTAATTTTGTACATATCTATGCTGAATAAAAAATATAACTTACCTCTCTTCATCTTGATAGTATCATTCAAGTTTGTGTATACATTAGATATATTCATATTAAAAATACTATATGAAATCAATAAGCTTTTGGTAATTATAAATTACCTCAATCAATCATAATTCCACTGTCACAAAATTTGTTATTTGTAACAATTAAGAGCATTTAAAATACATGTGACGTACATATAAGTGAGCTTTATTGATTACGTATTTATACCCGAACCGCAACGTAGCCATGTCTTAGCTTAACCCACTTGAAAAATATTTTCCAACGTTGGGTCTCTGTCCGAAGGGAAACCTTTATTAAATCAACGAGGTATTTAAAATGAAACTAGCGAGAGAGAATCTAGTATGGAATATTTTCGTTTTATATTAAAATTCACAAAATTACACAATAGCCTTTGTTGAATTACGTAACTATAATCGATCATGTGAAAAAACTTTACATTTTTTCTTTACGGGTATCCGTTATATCTGAATTATTATTCAATTTATAAAATACCTTAAAAAACATGTTTTATATCTTAAACCATGTTTATTTATTTAAATATTATCTGGTGTTTGCCTTCTGTCTCTGTTGAAGAATTATATCATATAATTATGACCGTTGAATGTTTTGAACCTTAATCATAATTTTTTTAATGACGCATTAAAACAATTCTTTAAAAACGTACATTATTTACGAATGATGACAAAATACATTTCAAAATTTTACGGTATAAACTATAAAATAGTAAAGTTAGCATGTGAGATTCGATGCCGGTGATTGTCGGTTCAAATCTTAAGCAATCAGGATTTTAAAAATCCAGAATGTGGGAATTAAAGCCTAATAATTTTAACAATTGGCAGACAACTTATCTAGTAAAATAAACGTGCCAAAATATTATTGACTGCTATTTTTTTTACTGCTGTGTTATGGATTTCAAAATGTACTGCTTAGTTATAATTAAAACAAGATTTTTATTGCATTTTTGAATGTTTTATAATGATGCTTTACAACTGGGTGTATTCTACTAAAATCGTCGCCCTAAAGCAGTAGCTGGAGATATTAAAAAAAACTTGTTATATATTTGGGAATTTTAGGTTTGCACGAGCTTGAAAACATTTAAATATACTAATATACTATTTAATGGAATAGCATTCACCATATACACCAGTCCATGTGCTAGACTAGTTTATAGCTAAACGCATAAATATCTTAAAAAGAGTTTTTAAAAGATACCCCACCGTTGCTTTGGGGTGACGAAATATATTTTATATTGAAATGAACCAATTAAAATGGTAGATAAAAAATAAATCAGAAACGTTTTAGTATTTTTTACGGTTAATCTGAGACATTCAAAAGTACCTCATAAATTACATTTTAGTAAACGCTGATGGTGTTGGAAAGATAGAAACATCTTCAAAAATACATTACCGCTTGAATTATTATGCAAATAAAGACTTACTTTGCAGAGAAATCGATCAAACTCCAAATTGAGAGATTTGTAAAACTTTCGACCATTATTGGAGAAGTGAAAAAAAAACTTTAGCAAGACCAATTTTCTCCGATAGCTCAATCATAATAATACAAAAATTACCTTTTCCGATATCTTAAAAGCGTACAATTTATATATAAAAAAAATATTTACGGCGGTTCTAACATAGCTCGTGAAACAAAAACAAAGAGCTTTAACATGCCTCGCATGAAAGCTATTAGATTTTTTTTTTCAAAACCTTTTCAAACTTACCAATATCGAGCTTCCGTCATACGAGATTTTGCCTTTGTTCTCCATATTAATGCCAACATAACAAAATGTTCTACACATAAAAATTATTTCACGAATCATTTTTTTAAACACAATTTAAAACGAAATTATTCCTGCGCGTAATGTAAGCATCACTACCCAAGTGATTTTATCACGGAAGCTAGTGGAACATATATCTTATGTAACGGTACAATATAAAAAAAAAATCTTGATATATCCCATACAAAAGTATTCGTTGACAGCCACCCATTGATGCTGTAAAAGGCTCGCTCAATTGACATAGCTATCCACCAAAACTATCTACTCGTAGAGTTAAAGTGTAATACTATTACTCAAGAGAAGCCAAAATAATGAAATACATATTTATTTAAATTTATATCTCAGATATATATCTCAAGTTTGGTTAAGAAAGTTATGCCTGTTTAAAGTACTACGAATAATAAGACAGTACATATAACAATATAAATAGCCATATTGTCTTAATTCACGGATGTATTCCTACCGAATAAAAATAATTCATAAATTCCTAAATAGAATCCGCGAAGTTTAATTTATTAAAAAGTTAATTTGTAGACGAAACACGTGCCGTATTTACTAAAATAAAAAGTATGTTGTTGATACTTCATCTTAATGTTTTCAAGAATATTTACAATGTTTGTTCGTGAATAGTTAAGTAGTAATCTCATCAGTTTTCCCCATGCATTTTCATTCTCATGGATATTTTAAAATAAATATTTTATTTTAACATTTTCAATAAGCATCTTAATTAATCAAACTGTCACTTCAGTGTTTTAAATCAGATGTCACAATCTTAAGGTGATAAGTTATTAGTTTGTTGATATGTACGGATTTCTATCCATCAACGCTACGTATGCAACAATAGTATTGTTTCATTTTAATGGTATCTTTCTTCGAACGTTCGTGTGGATTATCATCCTGAAGCAATCGCTTTTTATCACAAGTCTTCAAAATTTTACAGGAACATATTCTTCTTCGTCGTCTCTGTTGAAACCGTGTTTATAATAGAAGTAATCATCATCACCCTCGCTGCTGCTCCCTTCGTCAGACGGTTCGCGGAACGAAACCGGTGATGTTGAAAACTTTACCCTCCTTTGCTTTAAATCAGCCGAGATTGAAGAGGCACCGCGCTGCCGTTTCCTATTACTAACGCATCTAGAAACAAAATTAAAAAATTTAACTATATCAAATACAACTGGGACAATTAGTGAAGAAATTTTAGTCGATAGATATAAGACGACTGAATAACAATTGCATATATTTGGATTTTTTGATTAACATGGAAATTGATACTACTAATATATTTTTGGATATATTATTAAGTTTTTATTTTGAAAGTTATGTAAATATATTGGTTTAAAAAACCGACATTGCTTGGGATAGATTTAAACGTATTCTCTAATTAAACTTATTTTATTCATTCTGTTATTATAGCATAAATTTGTTTAAAAACTTGGCTGTGTAGAATATAAATAGTCTCTTATTGATCATCTGTGAATTTAAAATTTGTGTGTGAATAAAAGTGATTTTAAAAGTTGAAAATAACATAGTTGCCTTATAAATGATAATCAAAAAAAGTTTGTAAAATATTCAAGTACCTAATATTCACCATTTAGGAAGAGTTGTTGTGACAGACAAATACGCATATTTAAAATCTGTTTTGTAGTATTGATATTAGTAATTAACATTTTTTTACCTGTAAATGAAATTCTTGTGGTTACGAAACGATATAGAGCACGTCAGTTCTGTGATGTGTATTGCAATGCCAAGAGCCAATATGGCCGTCAGGGAAGTCCCGTGTATTGTTTCTTGGATAATCTCAAAAGCAAAACAAACTATTCCAGCTGCTATGGCGACAGCCGTGAAAGCTGCGTCGACGTACGGTGGCGCCGGACACTCGAGGAAGTGAGCCAAGTAGAGTACAAGGCAGATCATCCAGTTGGACGTGGTGTAGGAGAGCATGAGAAATTCGAAATCATAGGTCGCATTACAGACCTTCATGGAGAAACCCAAAGCAACACTCGAAAAGATCTAGAACAGTCAAGATATTTAAGCTTTATTTTTTCAGTGATAGTGAAAAACATGAATAAATTTTTCTATCAATATCATTGCTAATAGAATATTACATATATTGAAAAACAAATTGTCTTGAATGTTAAAGCGAAATGGATTTTTTTTCAAAATAAATAATATATGAAGATAATTATGAGTTATGGTGTAGCATTGTTTTTTCGTTTCACGCCTATCATTTAAACTATCAATTATATTTTTAAACTCACAAAATCCCGCTTAAAATTAATGTAAAAATTCGTTTTTAGGTAATGAGACTTCAGTATTCAACTGTCGTGGCGGACAATTTTTGTTTATCTGTGACGGTTTAGAAAATAGAAAATCTGAAATATGATACCCATTAAAAAATAAACAACGTTAGTAAAAGGCGTAAATATTAATGATTACGTCAGACGGTGCACTAATTATTCAGAAAGAAAACATTGTAATCATTTTATGTGATTTAAAACTCAAACAAAAGTTCATCTCAAATATTTGAGTTGTTTGTTTGCTTTGTTCGTAATATAGTTGCACAAAACCACTTCAAACTAGATAGTTGAATAAAACTTTTTATGAAACATTATCGAGTTAGCAATGGGACGAGAATGATATAATTCACTTTAAAAAGTGTAACATCGTGCTGTATTGAAATAAATCAACTACGATTAAATCCACAAAAAGTATGCTTGTTAGAATATTGGAACACTTTGTGATTATTTTTTTTTACAGTTTTAGAAAGATTTCAGTGATTTTTCGCAAAAACGATAAAACTCATGTTAACTATCTTGAAAATGTATGTGCTGTTCGAATGAGATGATAAACAAACATATATCTGAAAAAAAACAAGTATAATTCATTTTGTAAATTTAGTTTTATTCGATTAATTTAGTGGTAAATATGTAAAGATAAATCTACACATTTATAGGAGTGGTTTATATATTTATTTTTTATAAAGTTTTCTGGTTCTCCTGAATAGTTAAATGTATGATACGTGTTGTCGACTTATGGTCATCGACATAAGCCACCTATCTCCGTAACCTGAGGAACTAATTAACGAATTATTTTTCGCAAGAATTGGTTCCCAGTCAATTACCTAATCCATCAGCTATTTTACATCCTTCATGTGAATCGGATTCAATAATTTGTTTATTATAAAATAGCTATGGGAGTCGAATTCCAAGGCTTTCGGTAGCAAGTATCAACACAATTGATAATTTATCACCACCACTTCTGAGGGGACCAAATTCATCAATAAGATATATTCTTTACTCCAGAATAAATGCTCGTTGAATAACAAAATTGTTATTCTTACTACAAAGGCACTATTAAATATTATATATTAGTTTTAATTATGATGATTATGGCAACACCGTACGTAATATTCAAATTTAGATCTGTTGACTCTATGGAAAATTTTGAATGTCAAACTACTATAACTTCACATTAGATCAAACGTATACATTACGCGAGCACAGTTACGTGATCCATCCATATCTGTAACGACACTATTTTGATATCTCGAGAAATTATGTTACGCCATGTTTACGAACGAAGGGATTAACGTTAAGATTTTCCGTCCCGCCGGAAGTTGAGATGATTCGATTTACTGGGAAATCGATGCGAATTTGACACGACACTACGTTCAGAGCGGTGAATCTGCCAAATATTATTATATTTACTAAGAAAATATCGCTTTTATAGTTGATTTCATTGTAGTATTATTACATTATATGTTAGTTTATTCCATAAAATATCCCGGAAAATCATTAGTTTGTGGCATATTATACTATTTCATATGAATTACCACACTATTGTCAAATATGAATTAATCAATGAAGTAATAATTCAAAATTAATATAGATTTTTAAAGTTAACAAAAATAAGTTTAGCACATTTTATAGTAAATGAAATTATAATACTAAGCAATATTTTTTTAAATCAAAAGATATTTAAAATAAATCAAGCACTATTGCTCAAACTATTTTATATGTATTTTTTATGTTATGTTTTCTCCAAAAGTGAAGTATATGGATATACATAGTGTGAAGATATCCGATACGAAAGTGGAGTTAATGGACCATGACAGTTGGTTCTCAGGCAATTGCTCAACCCAATGGGCAAACATCCCTACGTAGCAGTCATTTTTTAAATCCAGTAGATATAAGAATCAAACCTGAATTTCCCGGCAAGGCGCGTGACTACTAACTTTTTGGCTATTGGGACGCTTTCCCAAATACGCTTCCATTCAATTGTAAACAGTCGAATTTATTATATTTGCATAAAAATATATATTTCTTATTTTCTTTGTTTAATTTGGGCTTATTAGATTTTTTATATCAATATTTTATTGTATATTATATTACTGTTTAATTAGATTATGAATTTATTGTTGACAGTCGATAGCGGTATAAGTGATAGCGTCAGTAGCAAAATTGATAAGCGTACGCGTTTGTGAACCATATGTTGCCAGAGGTCACATATCGTCACATATCGTCACATATGGTTAAAACTACACAGTTTTGAGAAAAACGCATTTGAAAGTTTGAAGTTTAATACTTTTGTTATAAACAAACAAATATTTATTGCTCATATCTCAACGAATACCTAATATTTGAAGCTATCAAAATTAGTAAGATAGTTAATTTTTATGTCAGGATTCCGATTATGAGTCTAAATCAATGTTTCTCTATAGGCGACTTGGTTCAAGCCAAGTTTACTTCGATATATCAGTTCTATCAATATGTAAATATGTATATTTTTAAATGTATCATATATTTATTATAAATTCCCTGCATATAAGCATCTTACTTCCTTGCAATTGTCGCCAGAAAAAATAAAAAATTATAGTTAATATTTTCGACTGATGGTGCTTGATGGAAATTGATTTTAAATTC
>JAGVSQ010011110.1:0-12453 GCA_022683975.1 Rhyacophila evoluta
TTGTGGACAAACGAACGAACGAACATACATATTTTGACTTTTATATATTAGATACATAACGTATGGAGACCTTGTAATCAATATATTAATTTGGAGTAGTAATTATATAAAATACAAGTAATGCTCATTTAAAATATAACACAGGGCAGTAAGATTTAAGTTCGTAGAATTTCATTGAGTAGCACATAAAAAGCCTCACATAAATGTATATGTAATCTTAATTATAATTTTTTATTGTTTAAAAAAATTGTAAAACTTGTAGAATAGTAAATTGACTGGTTGCGATCAAATTCATCATCGAAAAAAACAATTGTTTAACGTGATTTACCACATTGTGCCTATATTTTAAGTAAGAATGGTTATAGTATGTTATAGTGTTTTCAATGTTATGATATAAATGTTTATGAAGCTGTCAAAATATTATAAAATATTTTTTTATTTATGATCATATATATATTACACAAAATTGGGAAGAAATGAAGAAACCTGAGCTTCTTCTGTAGCATTTTAATCATCCATCAACTAAATCACATAACAAACATGAATAGTCTACAACCTTATTTTTAATCCATTAACAAGATTATCTGGAAATAGTTTCAAATAATATAGATTTCATAATTTACCGCTTCTGATGTTCATATACTAAATGTAATCTTCCTTGCATGTTCAACTGCATATATTATCAAAGCGAAGTTATTTAACTCTGTGAAATGAAAAGATTCAAGCTTTTGAAAACAAGTGTTTGAGGGAAATTTAGAAAGATTTCAAATGAAAAATTATATATTGTAATCAACATAATAAGCAATCAGTTTTATAACCATGTCCGCTTCAAAGCTGAAACATTTTCTTATATTTGTGAATCACTGGTAATTATTAAGTATAATGAAATCATTTTTTATGTACAATCATTGATATTAAACATTATAACTAATTCAATGGTAAAAAATATCCAATACTATAAATAAGAGTAATAAAACCATTAAAATGCTTTTAACGTTATTGCCAAACAAGACCATTAGTATGAGAGATATTGCATTTGTGCAGATAAATATTGAGAACATTATGTGTGACAATGGATGTTTTCAAATACATTTATGTAAACGATAAGTAAAGTAGTTTAAAAATAAATTTGTATGGAAAGTTAACCGATTTTAATAACTTTTACTGTGCCAAAATATTCGACGGCTTAATTTATTATGAATGCTTTTAAGTATTTAAAAATATGTTATATAAGTATATTATCAGCTGTTTATGCAGCTACAACGAATTGAGCTTTAGCGTTACTATAATTTAAAAGTTCAAATTCTGCAACTGTGAAAAGCTTTGAAACAATTGAAAATAGAATCCTGGATGGAAAAAAAAATATGTTGAATTGGTCGAAATTTTATTTTTGGGTATTTTTTCTCACTTAAACAATTGTATTTATTCCCACTGCTTAGATTTTAAAGCTTGTATTTTGGTTTAAAATAATTAGTATTATATAGAAAGTAATCACATATGTGTTCACATGTTTAATTTCTGAGTATATTGATTAGAAAAGTTTATGTGTAAGCAAAACATTTATAATTATATACTCACATGTATCTCCTTTTAGACATTAGTTTGTTGTAAGTGTACGAAAATTTATCGCAAAATCGACGCCACGAGATGAGTATAAAGGCAAATATACTGAAGATTAATTTGTGAAATTTCTATGGAGA
Source organism: Rhyacophila evoluta (assembly GCA_022683975.1). NCBI lineage: Eukaryota > Metazoa > Arthropoda > Insecta > Trichoptera > Rhyacophilidae > Rhyacophila > Rhyacophila evoluta. The sequence goes on from JAGVSQ010011110.1 coordinate 1,701, forward strand.
CATGATACAGATAGGCAAACTGTGAGAAAGTCAATATAAGAACAATTGCAAAATACACCAACAACACTTATGCGTACTTCATCAAAACTTTGACATTTATCTCCCAATGAAGATATAAATTCCCAATAGTTTGGTACATCATAGCATCGAAGCTTTTCATCCACTTGAATAGTATTATCGCATTTGAACTTAAGTATCATGAAACTTTGGGATGTAGTATTTGCATAGAAAGGGCTTATAACTAACTTATGTTATTAATTAACACTGCTTTTATTGTATAAAACCTATATTTGTTACATTATCTCAGAAAAAATTGTTTCAAATATTAAGAGATACATTTTTTGTCAACTTATGCATTAAAATTGCTTTTTTTTTTTTTAGCCTTACTAAATAAGTTCACTTAGTTGATAGCAAACGCTTCTAGCAATCCGGGGAGTGCGAGAATGAACAGTGATGAACTGGTTTTATGATCGAACCAAGTTTTTCCATGAAGTTCAGGGAATCTTATTAAATACGCTATGTTATTGTTTTTCCGGTTGGCGTAGTTGGTGGCAATTTGGAAAATGGGGGTTTGTCGGATTTTAAAAATCCAAAAAACCAGGACTGGATGTCTATTGGGTTGAGCAGTTGTCTGACGAACGATTCTCGTGAAAAATAATCTGTCAAGACGTCGTCACATTGCGGAGATCCATACACTCCACTTTTGTAGTGGATTACTTCACACTGTATAGATTCATATGCTCCACTTTAGGAGAAGAAATGGTATATGAAAATTAAAATGAGTAGTAATTGGCTAGTAGTATATTTAAAGGTTATAATTTATAGCCGGTAGTATTGGTAGCGTGCGCGTCTAGCAATCCGGGGAATGCAGATTCGATCACCTATCTGTCGAATTTAAAAAACCCAACTGCACGCGTGGATGCCCATTGGGTCGAGCAATTGTCTGACAAACATTTATCGTGTAAAATAATCTGTTAAGACGTCTTCAAATTTCGGAGATCCATATACTTCACTTTCGGAGAGGATCTCTTCACACTATGTAGGAGCAAGCATGGTATAAAAAAATATGAAATGAAATATATAAATGATTTAAATATATTTGTGCTTAATTTAAGTTCTCTTTGAATTTAATGATGACGTAGCCTAAGATTTTTTTTTTAATCAATGAGAATAATAGGAAAAGCTTTTATAAATCATTTTAAATAGTCTATGTAAATGTGTAATAGTTATGTTATAAAGTGATTGAGTTTATACTCTGGTCTGCTGTTTCAAGTATTTACTCTAATGACACTCATTATATTTATGACGCAATCGACAATACAAATCTATTATTATTTAAGTAATTTAAGTATTGAGAAATTGTATAGTCTGAACTTTTGAAACGCTAAATAATATACATTTTGTTGGCTAGCTTTATATCTGGCAACATATTGTTAATTGTTACATTTACAGTAGACGCATTATGACAAATGTACTGAATATGTATTTCTGTATCCACAGGTAACTCAAATAAAATTCTAAATGTATTTTCATATTTTATTAGTCATTATTGGGGGGAAACACAATTTTATGAGATTGATGGTTTTTATCACATAAAAATAAGACATAAAAAGCGAAAGATTTCAAAACGCGTTGCGCGTTTTAGGCTATCCATAAAATTTATAAGTTTCCACATACGTGGGACGATAAGCTTTCCATAAAAATATTACCATAAACATTGATAAACCCTAATATGGCGGGTTTTTGAGCCGAAGCCTTACAGGACCCCTGCTTGAGCTTTAAGATTCCGTTCGTGACAATACATTGTCGAAAGGCGCGATATGATTTATCCATACTATCAGAATTCTCGAGAATATATCTTATTATTGTATAACCTAGCATATCTAATCTAAATCGCAATAAATATATAACATACATTTTAGATAAGAATATAATAGTGTAATATTTCATAAATAAAATAGAAAGCGATGAAAGGTGAAGCTTTTATCGTTTACTCACTCAATGTGTCGAAACTATTTTCAGCTTTTAAGTTTATTAGGAAATAAATACAAAAACAAATTTTTCGTTTATTAATCTTCGTCGTTCAAGTCTTGATACATGTGGTTTATATGCACGTTTTTATGCTTCACCTGTTCAGAATACGGCATAATAATTAGCACATTGGAAAGTTAAACAATAAAAATAAACCACCACACCAACGTGAGATTAAGACATCCTGAAAATCTTAGTTTAGAGGTTGTTTTGTATTTTGATCAATTTTAATTATTTATTTATCACATACAACTTATCTCTCTCAGCCATATCAGCTCCCTATGTGGAGCATATGGCTACCACTTGACGCCACCACGCCAACGATACAATTTGCATATGAATAATGTTTTGTATTTTTTGTGGGAAATTTGAAGTAAAAGTGATACATTAAGATAAAGGAATTTGTATTAATTATTATAATAATATTTATTGCATTGGGTTTCTCATATTTTATTGCTTACAATTACATTCCTAAATCACAACGTCGATTGTTTCACTATTGCATTGATGTAGCTATTTGTTAATTTAAATATTAAATTAATTCTCATATGCATATTCTCAAATCATTTTCATTGACAAAAACCTTCAATTAATTAAATAGTTTAAGTTTTAGTTGAAATTCTATTTGATTTAAATGCACAAAAAAATATTTTTTATAAAGCTTATTGTTTGAAAAGTTATAGCTATATTAACAGTATACAGTATTACATACAATAAACTCAATATTAATTGAGAGTCGTTTTAGATGAAAGCTTTGTGTTTGTCTACTGTAGACGCATCTACGGCAGTCGTAGAGCCGTATAAAGCTTTTTTTCTTCGTGTCGAGAATTCTTCATGTGGCCGCTGACTTACGTATCTAGCTAACTACCCTTAGCCACTTATTATACTTAAACGTGCCGCTTGGTGTCATCGAAAGTTGATATGGCGGATTTTTCGATCATACAGACCGAGAAACTCACGGAATATTACTAGAAAAAACTTTGGTAATATACAATTGTACTTTAATTTTCTGTATAACATTGCTTGACCATTTCATTAGTGAGTTAACTTTTTACGCTCACACGTTTAAGCACCAAAATCTTTTATCTCTATCAATTCAACTAATATCATAAAATCAATCAAATTAGATATGCTGATTAATAAATAATACTTTTTTATTTCCAAACAATGAATAAAATGAACTGAAGAAATATTCCAAATTGGTAAGAATGTGTATAACATTATTACATGAGGCCGCTTGTATTTCAAAATCAAATGAGTACTTGAGATCAAATATTAACGCAAAAGACTAATACATGTGACATTTTGTGTATTTCTGTGAATGGTACAATAAGTAATATTTTATTTTTTACAAGAAATAATAATTATCAAAAGAGCATAATGAATTTTTCAATGCTGAAGTCAACTCTTCCTTTACTCATTTTTTTCGTAATCTTCACGTATTTTTTGCTAACCAAAAATTAATGATATGATTTCAATGTCTTCCATATATCGTTGATAAATCTGTCTAGTATTAATATTTAAAAAAAATAATAAGATTTTATTAAGAAATAAAAGAATAGTTTTGAAAACAAAACGACAAGGCGTGCGGACGTAAATGTACGTTCACACTACTCAAAGAGTTAAGATAATTCATATTATTAAAGTTTTTAACATTCTTTAAAGGATACAGGATAAAAATATCCGCTCTGAAAGTCTCTAGAATATATGAATTATTGTGCAAGAAAATTGGTCATCAGATAATTGCTCAACCTAATAAGTATCCAGTCCTCCATTTTTAGATTTTATAAATCCAGCAAATGCGGCAATCAAACTTTAATTTTGTAGTGCATAGCGTGCACGCTAACGTTTCAGGTGGCGGGAAAATTATACAATAAAAATACTGAAAGTTCGTGGTCTAAATAATCGTTTAATAATACTAAGTAAAAACTTATAATTTTTAATATTTATTTCTGGTCAATTGTTGTTTCCAATTCCAACAAATTCCACTATTTTTAATATACGCTTTACAGTTTTTCAAAAGATTCAGCATTCGTGGTAATTTATTATAGCTTTCAGTACAGTATGTACGGAAAACACGTGTCATATATATTAAATAAAATTTATGTAGTTAATAAAATGTTTTTCAAATGGTCCATAAAAACAGTATTTTTATATGATAAAACTATAAAATTTTCATTTTATACATTGGCTAAATACAATTTATCAACATAAATAAAATAATTCATTCCATAATTTGTTGAATTTATATATATTTACTTATTAATATGAGAAGTATTTTATAATCAATGACTTTGATGAATTTATATAATTAAACTATTTTAAAATCACAAAGCATATACAAAACTTGATAAATTGTAAATATCAATTCGGTTCACTTCAGATAAGTTTTAAAAGATATTCAAGAAAAATGTTTGTAAGTTTTAAATATGCCAATTCTTTTTTCGTTGCGCTCCTTAAAATATTTTTTAGGCCGTAACATATGTTTTTACTATGCAAAACAATTACATAAGAATACAAAAGAATTTATTTGTTAAAATTTCATTTGAAAGAGTTAAAATATATTTGTTTTCGTAACACTTCTTGTACCACGATTGAATTAATTTTCATGTTCCGTGTAATGCAGTTACTAAAATGGCCAGATGCAAGCATATTCTGTTGGAGAATAAACAGTGATGAACTGACTTTATGAAAAAATCAAATTTATTCTTGAATTTCAAGGAATCTTATTAAATGCGGTATGTTATTGTCTCCCCGATTAGCGTAGTTGGTAGCGTGCGCGCCTAACAGTCCGGGGAATGGGGGTTCTGTCGGATTTTACAAATCTAAAAATGCAGGATTGAACGTCCATTGAGTTGAGAAACTGTCTGACAAACAATTCTCGTACAAAATATATCTGTCGAGACGTTTTCACATTGCAGAAATCCATATACTCAACATCCGGAGTGGGTATTTTCATACTGTGTAGATCCACACGATCTACTTTCGGAGCGAACATGGTGCAATATATAAAAAAATGTTGATTTATATTTTTACATTATTAAGGATGTATTATAAAGTGCATAAAGAATTGGAAACTGTAATCACAAGTCATTTCCGATATTTAATAAAAATGATTAAGATCGTAAGCTTTCGTCTAAGGATGTTGTTTAAATTTTTTTAGCTTTCTCATATAATATTTATGTCAATATTTAAAAAAAATGTTATTAAAATTAGCGCTTTTTAATCGGGTAATTGAGGCGACAAATGTAAAAAGTGCATTTGAAGAAAGAAGTGATTTAATAATCAGGACTTAAACTTTTATGAATAATAATAAAAAGGTTTAACTTAAAATATTTTATTAAGTAAATTAATTCGCAAAGCTCTACCTAAGAAACTGAAGAAAAATTCAAATTTAAGAATCATCTAAATGCCTTTCATTTGCAGACCTTTGCTTTAGAAGACTTAAATATAATTATTTATTTATATGGATGCCAATTAAATATGTCGTTAGTTATTTTACTATTGATGCATTTGTGAGCATAAAATAATTATTATAATCAAACCACAGCCGAATGGCTATTGAATTAACTAATAAACATGGATGATAATTATTAAGTTTGCTTAAAAAAATGCTGATACGGATTGTTTTAATTATTATTGAATGGTTTTGTATTTTCATTATAAAGTGCTTTCGCGTGTGCTTTTTAAGCATCCAGCTCTAAACGTCAATTTTTATACCCAGCGGATATGGCACCTATAACAATTATACAATTATAGCGTACTTCATGGCTGGTCGTTAACTTTCATGTTTATTATTTCCTTTAACGATCTTTCCTTGTTTCCGTCACTCACCCAGTCTGGCATTACTTCTTCGCTGAAACGTGACTTGAACTGTTTGTATTTTGAACGTGAGACTATTATTTCAGCCAAAGCTTTGTTTTATGGCGTTGTCATCAATATTCAGCATTAGATTTGAACCAACTGACTTGCCTACATACGTTTTTGCAAGTTAACTCATTTATAAAATTAATTTTATCTTATGTTTTCTCTCAGACATGATGTTGAAATGATAACTCAGATTTTATTATTAATGTCAACATTCTTTATAATTTGACTGTGGAAAAGAAAAAGGACGTAAGCCACATAGAAAAAATTGCAGAAAACTATTATTTGATGATTTTGAGCCAAAGTTAACACATTACATATACACAACCTTGAAGTGCCTGAAGACTAAAATTGGTTTTTATTTTCTCAATATGATATTAATTTAATAAACTATTAAAAAAAAACAATTAAATTCATAAGATAGAAGTTATTTTTTCTGGTTGTATATTTTACCGACCATCCTTTTTTTAAACTTAAAAGCTTAATTTAGTCGCTAATTTGGCATTTTTAGCATAAATCCTTTAAGTAGAACGTGTATTAAGTTGTATAAATTCTGATTATCGAATAAAAGCTATTTTGAAAAACTGAGGGTTACCTCCTTTTTCCTTTCCAACTTCTTTATGTTTTTTCTTAATCGTGATGTTGAAATGATGACTCAGAATTTATTCTTAATATCAACATTCGTTATATTATTGTTATATATTTCAGTGATGAATAAGCAATACCTCGTATAACATACAGCTAGACTCTTTATAGTCAATATTGTTAAATCAACACAAAGAAATATATTTTTTTTCTTATATCATGTTTGCTTCCAAAGTGGAGCATATAGATTTACACAGTGTGAAGATATTCACTCTATACCTTACACAGTAAGGTATATCAATCTCTGCAATGTTATTGAAAGCCATGTACATAATGATTTAATTCAGAAGACATTTGTTTTTTAATTCATATTTTTTAAATAAACACGTTGGCAAATATGTAATTCAAATACTAGATCTATTTAGCTTTACTAAATGAGTAAACGTAGTTGATAGCGTACGCGCCTAGCAATCCGGGGAATGCGGGTTCGATTACCTTTCTGTTGGATTTAAAAAAATCTAAAATGCAGGACTGGTTGCTCATTGGGTTGAGCAATTGTTTGACAAACAATTCTTGTAAAAAATAATCTGTCAAAACGTCTTCAACGCGGGACTCCTTTTTGGAGTGGATGTCTTCACACTGTGTAGATCCATATGCTGCACTTTGCGAGCAAACAGGGTATAAAAATGCGATTTTCTTGAAAACTTTATTTTATTTTTAATTTGAATTTATTATCGAATTTATTTTTTTTCAAATAAAAAATAATCGCAAAATACTTATTTAAAAGTTAAATAAAAAATACTTTCAATTTTGTTTTACATAAAATAGGTGTAGAAACACAACAAATGATATTTCTAAAATTAGACTTTAAGTCATTGTCAGAATTATGACAATTGTCAAATTTATTGTTCAATTAATTCGAATAAAAGCTCGCGCTTTATTTTTGTTTTTGAAAATATTTCATAAACTTTTATGAGTGTGCTATTATTTGTTACAACACATTGCCCTATTAAATTCTACATATCCCATTATCAAGCCTCATTTTGCTGCCTACTTTGAAAAACATCGATTATAATTTTCATTGCCATAAATTTTTTACACAAATTTGCTGACTGGTTTATTTGTAGCGCATTAGAAATATTATTTGTATCTTATTATAATAATATAGAATTGCAACATCTAATCCATGAATTATCACATATATATTTTTCAATTTTTAAAATATTTAAGATCAAAAAATGCAGGACTGGATGCCGATTGGGTTGAGCAATTGTCCGACAAACAGTTCTCGTGAAAAATAATCTATCAAGACGTCTTTGCATTGCTAAGTGACATATGCTCCACTTTCTTTCGCTATAATTTTTTTTTAAATTATGGTAATATCGTATTTAAATATGAAGCTTATTTCTACTCAATGAGACGATACTAAATGCACCCACTAACTTTTAGCTCCGTTCTTACACATGGTATTGATCAGGCGCATCCTGGAGCTCTGATATCGAGAAGCGATCTACTTTGTTCGACGGAAATATCTCTGGAGTAAATACAAATCGTTTAATACTTAGATTGCTATGCACTTGCTTACTCTCCACCAATTGCTACGTATCCATGTTCGTTAAGCGCGTGCATCCCGTCGCGGAATAAGCACGAGGCGCTCAAAAATTCCCTAGGCTAGTGTGCTCTAGAGTGTGCGTGATTACTATTCTAATTATATTAACTAAGTCCTATTAATATCTAGCCTTATTGAGAAGTAAACTTTTCATTCGCTGTGAAATTTCGAATTTTTTTGGGTTGGATATTATCCTACTAAGAAACGAGATTGCAATGGCCGATCGGTCTGACAAACACAATTGCGATGTAAAATACAGGCCAACAGCAAATTAGACAGGCAAAATTTCTATGCACAGTTGACATTCCAAATTGATAAATTATCCGCTTTTTGCAATAAAGAAACCACGTTTTTTTACCAACAATTATAACATTTGTATTTTCACTTATTAGGTATAACATATAATATAACGTGCATATTATTCATTACTGATAGTGAATTGCATAAACCAGATAGTTACATGAGTCTTATGTAATATTTTGTTATAGTCTTTATTACATAAAGTTTCTAGTTGGCCAGTGAAACGACTTTTTTTTAAATCTTGAAATACAAGATCATTAAAAATATAATATTTTTTCTGATTGATGACGGTCCATAAAAGTCATACTGTTTTAACATAATATTGTTTCGACATGTGATGTAAAAAATATTTTTGCAAAGAGAAAATTTTTTATAATTTTAAAACAGAATAAAACATGTCGATGGCTTAAAGTGGAAAGTTGATGAGTCCAATTTATGCTAAAAATGACTAATACCATCTTGTTGCACCATGCTATGTCCCTTATTAGTCTGACATTTCAAATTTATTTAAATGCACCTTAAAAACCCCAAGAAATTTTGACAATTTTATTTGTATCTGAGATCCACACTGCAAATAACTCGTTTAAGGTAAGTTTTTGTATCAAAATTGTTGCAAAAATGACATACTCGGATATATATAATCAATTTTACAGCTTTCTGTAAAACTTTAGGAAATAGACTTTTTGGTAAATTTGCGTTTTAACCCATGGATGGTCTGTCCGTCACAAAAAATCCTCTCAAATTTTTTTTTAAGTGTGCCCATAATCCACTAACCTCATCTCTACACTTTGACTTAATTAGGTGTATTCCGGAGTTCTGATATCGAAAAGCGATCTACTTTATTCGACGGGAATGTCCGGGAGTAAATGTAAAGTATCCAAGACTTAGGTTGCCACGCACTTGTGTGTGCTGAAGTAAAACTCCTCCAAAACTGTGAATATTTGCTTTCCCCTCCACCATTTTTCCACAAACATTTTTCCACAACCATTATGCAAACGTATACCGTGGCGCAACATATGTGATGCGCTATTCATAAGTGGCAGAAGTATCTCAGGAGTAGCTTCCCAAGACCTTGGTTGGCATTCATTAGAGTGTGCGTGATTCTTATTTCAACTAATTATACCCTGTAAATATTTTTTTTTAGAATTTCTAAACTACTTTTTTCAGACGATGAAACAAATTAAATTCTGGAAATAAGACAAACGATTTTTGTTAAGGTGTTTTAATGTCAGAGCAGGAAACCTAAAAAGTCCCATATCTATAATACCGGCTTAAAAAATATTTGTCCCGGTTCCATTACCGTTCATTCCATATCGACTGTAGAAAGGAAAAAGGACGTAGCCCGCATATAACACATTTTAGAGGAGGCACAAAAATGTTTATTTAATGATTTTGGGCCTAGCTCAAAACATTATATAGACACAACCTTGAAATGCATCAAGACTAAAACTGGTAATTTATTTACTCAATATGATATTAACTTATCAAATTATTTAAAAGTTACCAGCTAAATTGATTATGCGAAAGCCCTTTTCCTGGTCGCAAATTTTACAACTTATACTTTTTTCTAACCTCGAAGTTTAATTTTGATACTAATTCGGTATTTTCATTATAAATTCTTTTGATAGAACACGTTTTAAGTTATATAAATTTATTATGATTATCAAATAAAAGCTATTTCGAAAAGTTACAATATTATACATCCTTTTTTCTTTCCACAGTCGATATCAAATATTGTCATTACGCTCACTTATCTTCTTATCTAGATTTAGTTTATAATATAAGTTGTGTTGTTGTTGCACTGTGAAAGTTATGTAAATGATATCAAAACATGTTCAATATATTTATTGCTAGGCCGTTTCGTCGGCTGATGTAATTCTCTTGGGCGTGTTTTGCGACTGACGCGTATTTCAGTCCGTCATCGACGCCATTGTGTGAAACCGAAAGCGCTTTTTTATTTGTGATTATTGTTACGGTAAACCTCAAGCTCTCAACAAGCGATTGTAACAATCATATATTTTAAATAATAATACTTTTGTTCGACCATCGAAAACAAATATTAATTACTACGTGTAATATAACATTTAGATTGCGGGCTGCTAGGTGTGTATATATATTATTTATAAAAGTAATTCAAGGATATTCATTAAAATATTATAACTGTTATTGTACTTATTAAATGATTTATTTTGAGATCTATAACCAGTATGTATAATTAAGTAAGGGGTTTAGCTGTTCTTGATTTACTCACTGCCAATTTATTAATGTATTATTTTAATTTGTTCAAGTTAATACATACTACGTTATACGTAGTATGTTATATATTCGCTCACCGCCCACATATAATGTAGCCTGAAGATG
>JAGVSQ010011111.1:0-12451 GCA_022683975.1 Rhyacophila evoluta
GTGTCCATATGCTCCACTTAGGGAGCGAACATGGAAGAAGAAGAAGAAGAATATTTTTTTATTTCGTTGTGTATGATTGAACAATTAGAAGAATATATGCAAAAAAAGATTAAAATTTCCTTGGATTTTTTCAAAATATATTAAAAATTTAATCGAGTATATCTTATTTACGTATACTTACGAAAAAAATCCCTGGGCTTAATCCCTTTCTAAAAAAGTAGATTGAAGAATTTGTACGCATCGCATCCTGTATTTTATCAAATATTTAAAACTAGCAGGTAGTCATATTTTCTGTGTATTTATTATTTTCGATATCAATAATTTATAAAGTATATTTCTACAGAGTTTATTTTCATAATTTCACATAGCGTCCGTACTAAAATATCCATTATTCAAAGTTTACAATTTTAAGCTTTCAAATATTTCATTCACTAAATTAAACACGAAATCAGAAAGTCAAATAATATTTGACAATATTTTAGCGTCAATATAAATGAAGGAATTTGATGAAATGCGTCATTCGTATATATTATATTTTAATGATTTTACACCAAAGAATATGTATAACCAAATATTAAGCTCCCGTCAAATTTAATTATCCCTGTAAATACAGCTTTGTTTATTCATTAATGAACCACCGTTGCCTCTTTTTAATTACGCGACAGACAAAGATTTTTTTTCATTTCATTTTTTACCAGTATATCAGAAAAATGAAAAATACATAATTAATTTCTGTTTCGATGAGATTTGGTTATATTAATGTAAAAATGAAATTAAAATTTGAAGAAAATCAATTATGTTTTTCTGTTTAGATTAATTAACAAAAAATTGACTTTTACACATCTGGCAAACGTTTTTACGACTTTTGTTCATTTGAAAATACGACGAACAAAATATTTAAAAAGTAATCAAACATTCTTTTGTACGTTTTTTTTTTATTTTTAAAATAAGAAATTTATATGTGTTTATAGTTTACGTTTAACGTACACAGTTTTATAAAATGCTATTTAAGTATAATATAAGTTTATCGTAATTATATACATTGACCTTTCGGATGAATATTACTTTTATTTGAAATATTCAAAATTCTTTCACAAGTAAAATCATTAAACCCAGATAATAATTAGATTGCTGGCGGAATAAACGAGAATGCTGAAAATGTGGCTATAATTATTTCACGATTATGTTTTGCTTACCGTTCCATAAATAAATAATGACTAATTAAAAACGGTCTGATTATTAGACAAGATGAGTCTGCATCATAACGACCTATAAAAAGTGAGTGCCTTAAAAGGTTTTGTTTGTTTTATTATCTATTGCGGCGGTATATTATCACTATTATCAGACATTAATAACATAGACTTCTTTCGTTCGCAGGGAAGAAGTCACATTTATTATTCGAACAAACTTCTGGAGAATACAAATCATCAGTTTGGACCGGTCTAGAAGAAACGTTGAACCGTTAACGGCGACCTTTCTCCAAAACAAGTGAATGCTTTCACAGGAGGAAGTACTTAGTAAGCAAAAGCTCCTTACACAAAAAGAACACATTATACAATTGGCCTGAAATGGCTACGTGATTATACCATAGAGAACTTAAGTGCACCCATTTTGAATGCTTTCGAAATGTCGTATCTACATATATATTACAGGAAAATATTATTATTTATTTTATGATACACGATTCAAAAATATTGTTAACATTTAAATAATACACTTACGATAATATCACTTGATAATTCCTTCCAGGCTGAGTAATCATAACAAGAAAATATAAGGCCCACGTATTTTGATGTCATTATGCTTATAAGCTTATTTGGAATGTTTTATTACCATACAATTTCTTTTACGTCAATTATTTATTCCTAGAATAAAGAAACTGTAATTGAGTGGGTAAAACCATGGTTGTTAGTGTATTGTAATCAGTAACTCAATTGGCTTGAATTCTAGGGGTGCATAGCAAATCAAATATTTGTAATGCATATATGAATAAAGGACATTAGTATTTATTACATATACCCTGTGATTTAATCATAAACAAAAATGTAACAAGACGGTATTAAATCATAACCAACCACCTCAGTCTTTTTTCGTGAAATTGAAGACCACATTTTTTAATGTTTGTACTTTCAATGTTTAAAATAGTGTTCATTTAATTTTGAAAAGACGATTAATAAACCAGTCAATAAACATGAAATAAAAATATATTTGTGAACCAAATAGTGGCAACGCGGCGCCCTAGCCCACCATGGGTCCACTACACAATTGTTAATACACGATAGATTGATTTTTTACTATTCATACATTTTTTTGGTAAATTTATTTGAATTTTTAGTAAAATGAAATATGCGATTTACAACTGTAAAATAGGAAAACATTCACAATGTATTTTTTACTTTTTAGATTGTACCTATGTACGTAAAATTTTCAATAGGAAAAACTTGAGTGATTCTTATTAATACGGACGTATTTTGTAAGCTTTTTATAAATTATGATTAAATTGTAGAAAACGATGAAAATAAATATGGGAAAAATACAATTTTTTTCAATGATTTAAAATAACTTCTTATTCAAACAGAGCAGAAGTAAAATAAATATTTTCTCTTGGCTTGGAGTTAGGTGCGTTAAAAGTTTCAGTTGATTGGGTACCTAATGTCGAGTCATAAATAAGGAAGTTTTGTAAATAACAAAGTACCTGGAGGATTTTCTTCGGGAGGTTGCGGTCGTCCTCCTCGGTGATTTGTGTTCTGTAGGTCGGACGCTCGAATACCGGCGGGTTGTCGTTTATGTCCCGTACATGGATTATCACGGTTGTATAGTTCTCTTTGAGGTTTTCCGAAGCAGCCAATCGCAGCTCGTACTGAAAAACAATGAATAAATTTATTTGTAATCCAATTTAATTTGAAAATAGAATGCGCTGGTTGTTTGAATTTTTCTTACTTTCAGCAGTTGAGTTTGTCAAGAAAATTTAAGAGAAAAAATTTGCTGACAATATGCGAAATATTTTTGCATAGAAATAAATGAAAATATCATAAAAAAATATTTTATGCACGTAGTTAGTGTTATATTTATAATAAAGGTTATCCCAAAATGAATAGACATGTTAAATTTGTAACTATTTTTTGTAGCAAAGCCAGAACTATTTTTTTTGTTTATTGTCATTAAACTATTTTACCCTGTATTACCATCAAGGTTAATTTTGTAAAGTTAAACAATCAAACAACTGGAAATTGCAAAAAATTACTTTAAAAATGGTAAAAATTTTGAGGATAGAATATAATACTTTATTAATTATACTATTTTATAATCCGCAGAAAAATTGATTATGTTAAATTTTTAATCACGGATAATAGTATTCTTGTTTTTTTTTCTATATATATTATACATGGTAAAATTCTAAATAAATAAGTTTTAGGGTTTGTAATCAAAAAACAAATGTTTAAACACGAAAAAAATATTTTTTGATAGCTTATGAATTACAAAAAGTTTTCGAATATGGTAAATGGAAAATTATACGTTCTAAAACAACATTATTTAAGCCGGATGTCAACGTTGGATTTCTCATATATCTGTATACATTATTTTAAAAAATAGAGAGCAAAAAATATTTAAATAAAAATTTAAATTGATAGTACTTTGTGGAAAAACAATATTATGCCAATTCCAGTGGAGTTCTTTTCGCTAAGAATAATGAACGTATTTTACAATGAAACCAAAAAAGCTAAAATTATTTTTTTTTAAAAGCGTTTTCAGTGAAACAAGTGTCTGTGGCTTAATATTTGCCGCTTTGACAAACACAAAATTAAATTTATTATTTATTCTGACCTCTAATTAATCTAAATTTCTATTTTATTGCATTGTTTATTTTATCTACCAAAGTTGTTTCATGAAAATGAATTTCTTTGATGCAATAAGAGGCTGTTGAAAATATTTTCTTAATGACAACTGTCAAAGGCATTCTCATCAAAAGCTTTCACGAAATGTTATTGTGTGACAAATTGAAATAAAACATTTCTTATCTTTAACAACGTATTATAACAGTAAAAATCTTATATTTATTTTTTGAAATTTGACAGTTGGTTTATTTAATAAGTTGTAAATTTTGAAATTCTCTGAAGTTATTATTTTTACATTTACTTATGTACAATATTGATTATTTGTATTTTGGTTTCAAATACCAGAACTGGTTGAGTATGCATTCAATATTATAAAAGTATTCGGGCATACAGAAATATATAAGCAATCTTTTATTTTACACAGGTCCATATCTGGAGTGTTCTATCAAACATTCATGTTTATATACTGTTTTTCTTTGTTTGATGTTTCTGATATATTGAAAAGAGATGATACGTGTACCCTGCGTTTGTTTGAAAATATGATCTACCCCGAAAATAAGCACTGCCATAATTTTAAAGGATGAGACCTAACCCAAAAAAACGATCTAGTGAAAAATATTATACGAATTCTCTCTAAGAAGATTGACAACACTGTTCAGGCTGAAGAATGCTAAAGTAATTAAATGAGCACTTGTATTCAAGTCATTTGTCGATAGCGCCGATTTTTCTAAATACCATATCTCCAATATAGATATCATCAAAATTTTCCCCACGAACATGACAACAAGCCTAGTTCGTTTACTGAGTGCAAAATTAATATAAGATCGGGTTTTATATTCGGGGAAACACGGTAGTTTTGTTAAGTTTGTATCGTTCAAATAATATGCATATGATAAATTAAAATTGTTGACTCTCTTTAATTTTACTCGAACATGCAGTTTTTATTTATTGCACACTATATATTTAATATTTATTTTTTAATCAATACGCGAGTCTCCAGACTGAATGAATAAGTTTTCAAGGCTTAGTCGGTAAATAAATTTAAGCCTTCTAAGTTTTAAAAAAGAAAACCAAAAGTGCACGCAATAACTTTAACAAGACAGCCTCGATTGCCAATCTCTGAGAAATTATTTGTAAACTCACTCACTCGTTTCTCCACAAGATGGAACATAAAGAGGGCATTCAGCGAGCTTTCTTTATGTAGGAATCGTTTGGAATTCACGTGCACGCTCGTCTCGTCCATTGTTGACGAAGATTTCGTGCATCAGGTGCAAACGAGATAAAAATTTGTAAGTATCTGTGCCCGCGTAAGCTATTAAAACTCTTCTTCGGGAATGGAATTTAAAGCAGGGTTACTATTAACATCGGAATTTTTCACTTGGAAACTATGCATTCCGTGCTGCATTTAAAGTAAACAACCACTCCGAAAACATGTAAACTTAACTATTATATTATGTTCAAATGGATTTTAACGTTATGCATATAATTATGAAAAGAACAATTTACACTATAGTTATAAAAAGAGCAAGGAGAGTTAACTTATAAAGTTTCGTTTGATACCACCCGAATTTTTTGCGTCAACCATCAGGCCATATAGTGAGTTCAATAAGTTTGTATTTGACATAATAACGTGCACTAAATTTGGATTTAAATCAAGCTATTCTCGATAATATTTTTTTTTGTTAATCTATTTACTTTCTGGATACTGAGTTATATACACGAGTCCTTAAAAATTAGATTGTAATGTATATACAATTTGATACGGCATATAATCATATCGAGTTGAGAGAGTAGCTAACTTTTATCATGTCACAATCGGAAATAAAACGGGTCTTGACTGTCTCCATTATTTATTTATCAACATTATTTTCATGCACTTTTGGCAAGTTAAGAATTTTAGTTTATTCTTTGGTATTTGTTTCAATTGAAAATGTTGAAATTTGGTTAATTTAATTTAATATTCCTTTTGCATGCTTGAATTGAATCTAAATGGAGTTTTAATTTCATAAAACTCAAGTCAATTACGTCAAAGAAAGCAAACTGAAATGATTTTTTAAACTTTGTTTTAATTAATACCTTTGATAATCACGAGGACTTTTCAGAAGCTCGTAATAAAACAATTTCGACAGTATGCATCATGAACATAATTTGATTAGTGTCATGATTGTTTTAAATTTTTTGATAATACGAGTTTTGCGTTAGTTCTGGAATGAATATGGTTTAAAAATCAATTGCCTACATTCC
Source organism: Rhyacophila evoluta (assembly GCA_022683975.1). NCBI lineage: Eukaryota > Metazoa > Arthropoda > Insecta > Trichoptera > Rhyacophilidae > Rhyacophila > Rhyacophila evoluta. Next base: position 6,081 of record JAGVSQ010011111.1, read on the forward strand.
TACATTATGAAATACAGCACGCAACTAATTTGGGTATTAATTATTATAACTGTATTATAACAAACCCAAGTATCATAAAAAAGGTCTCAAAAGTTCTAGAGCAGAGCTTTTAAAATAATGACTTTATGTCTTATTATAATCAAACTTCAGGTTTCACTAAGTTGTTTAAAAAAATATTTATCTTATAAAAACAGCAAATACTAATGGTTTGGATACGAATATATCATAAACATTCATTTTAATGTCATTGACACTTTAAGTACAATTTTATTTTCCCAGAAGTGTTTGAAGCGTGTAATCATTGATGCGAGTTCTTTAACCGCTCATTTTCCATATATTGATATTCTTAAGATACACACATACAAACGATCGGTAGTATTAATGTATAATATAATATAAATACATACTTACTTAATTTTTAACTAACTTTTTTATTTTATCTAGAAAAGTTTTTCCATTAATATTCAACCAAAATTTGTAATCAATATTGTAATAGAAAACCTGGCGACATCTAAAGATAACTTTTTTTTTTTAATGTAATGGATTACTAAGAAAACATAACTTTTAATATATTCGTCGTTTACTTTGCATTGTGTGAAAACGTTAGACAATGTATAATGTAAAAAACATGCGCTCCTGGTAAACAGCCAACGTTTTGAAATATGGCGTAGTCTATAGGTACTAAATTCAGCACACACTCATAACAATAAATTTATAACATAGACGGCGACTGTCTGAAATTCGCGATAGCTTGCACAATATTGACTTTGAAATTAGTTGCCATGGCTAGGGAGAGCCATCGATTTGTCACGGAGGACTAGCAACTGCTTCGGAACGGGGAAATTCTAACGCGAGAAAAAAATACATGCAAGTACTCCCGGCTAACTGAAATGACTCATCTAGAAAATGCAGTGAAAATCATATGATATGATTCATCGCGTTTTAATTAAGTTCTTTTTAAAATAGAATAATATAAACTTTTAAGACACAAGTAAACATTTCTTAGTTATCATCGCTAATAAATTTCACCGGCTAAAGATGGGTATATTTTTATTATTTGGCCTATCAGAACAAACAGGATTGAATTGAGACAGTTTTGTGATCAATATTCCATTAGTTTGATTCATTTTATTCACGAATATTGTGATTATGAAATAATATAATATAATAACAATTATTATGTAGAAATCAGATTTTTTATTAATGTTAAACTGAATTAGTTTTAGCTGTATCGAGTAATATAAAGACGTGGTGTGTGTACATTATATTATAATGTAGGCTGTCATTGGTCATTCAAACAGATGTATTCTATAATTTAACATGAACACATCTATTGAACCGCAAATACGTGTTACATCTTACTACAACTATGTAAGAGCCAAATTTTCTATCAACAAATTTTCAAATTTATTGAAACCTTATATTTGTTCGTCTTCTTAATTTAAGTTTAGGTTTTGGTAAGTTATTTTGTAGATAAAAGATATTAAAAATTTTTTTTTACGATTATAAGAATGTAAGTACTTCATACGAGAAATATGAATAGAACTGAACATACTCGTTCATGAAATTTATGGATTCTGCTATATAAATTTAACTAAAACTTTATCCAATAAGTAACATTATCTATATTTATAAGCTGTGTAAATATTTTACTTACAATATCTCCAATTGTTATCAATATGTCTGCAGTAGTTTGTCAATATATCGATATAACATAACATGATTATTCGGATGCGGCTCAATTATATGCTACGCAAATTTTTTTTTTTTAACGTTTTACGTATTTTCAATTTTTATTAAAATTCAATAAAAATATTAATAAGAGACAGAAGAGAAACGAACACAATCTAGTTAGGTGTCTTTTTAAACTATCCATTCCACTGCAGCACTAGGTCGTAATTGAAACTACTTGATAAATCGGCCCATGTAAAAGAGCAAGAGTTTGTGCTAGAAAACTTGTATCCTTGTTGCTCGTAAATAAAACCATTATTTATATTTTGTGTATATGCATAAGTTTTTCTCATTAAAATACAAATTGTGTATACAGCGAGGCAAAGTGAAATATTTGGGACACAAATTGAAGAGAGATTATTATTCCTCTCACATCAAACTAATTACACAATATGAGTCTAGTTCTGTTAGTTTCAGTGGCTTAGTTGATTAATACATACAGTTTGGCATCGGTAGTCAGGAGTTGAAGCTCCGTCATTGAATAAAAAAATAAATGGATACTAAATAAGTTACGCAATCGACTGATTGACGTCTTCGCTTTTGATAATATACTGGTAGAAATTAAACATAATTAAATGATTACAAATGAGATGATTTATTTTAGAGTCATTAAACCAAAAAAAAACAAGTTTTTTGACTTTATAGAAAAAACTATATATGTATTTATTATCCAAGTAATATAATTGACTTTATATTGTAAAAGTATACTGACAAACCAAACCTGGTATTTAAAAAAAGTTTTAAATACAACTGTGAATGCCTGTGAATTCTCATGATAAAATTTTTTGAAGTAGAAAAAAACTTATGTGCTTAAATATTTAGTAAAACATTGTTTTTCCATCTCTATGTAAGATATCCAGTTAAAAATACTTATGAAAATATGATATTACTTTAAAGTATGAATGAATAAACTTTGATGATAAAAAAATATACCATCAAAGCTGTGGTAACTTTTATCATATATTATTTTCATAATAAATTATTATTTATGTTGAATTTATGCAATATAAAACAGTATATAAAATGAACGGCTTAAAAATTTTCCAAAATATTAAAACACACATTATAATATAAGAAACTTATTCGTGTTACGTATACAACTTTATATTTGGGAGATTACGAGTTTTACGTCTAAAACATTGAGTGAATTGAGCCCAATGGAGATAGCTATCACACTCAAACTTTTTGGTCAATTCACCATTTCCCTTATACCCACATTATAATTCCATAAGTTTACTTGCTGATCCGAGTACTAAAATAAAACCATAATATGTTTGGAACATAGTACGTCCTAAAGAGCTTAAAATCTTTAATATATTATCAAAAAATAAATTTAATTACTGAATAAATTATGACTTAAAATATTTTCAAACTAATAAGAGTAAAGTTGCTAGATCTGGACTAGCCACATGTTATAGATGCCTCAAAAAAGTAGTTGCCTACTTACGTATTATTCAACCTGTAAGATCGCTAAATAGTAATTCCGAAATTTATTCGTTGGATCTACGGGATAATGTCAAAAAATGAAAAAGTACTGTACGGTGAGTTTCGAGGAGGTTTTTTGTGTAAAGGAAATTAAAGTAAAAAGAAAGTATTAATATTTAAATTCTTGCAGATCAATGAAATGGATTGTTGTTTTAAAAACTAAGTCCGGAGAGGATTAAACTGTATTTATATATTCAGGCTTTCTCCGTTTTTTTTTGTTACGTTTTTACAAATATGACGATAAATAATAATTGCAATATAGAAAATTTTTCAAAGCACCTTAGGGCATACCTTAGATTTTTTCGCAATCATAAAGTGTATCAATTTTTGCCGTATACTCTTCCAACGTTAGATTTAATTTTTACCATTTTTTTTGTGTAATGGTTATTTGGATAGTTCACCGTTATACGTCTCATGTACAAAATAGTATTTTTATATTAAAACAAACAAAGTAATGTATATCTTTATCGGTATTTCCATATACGTAATGAGGAGCAACGGAAGACTAAGTTTGGAGTGATTTACTGTTTTGCATTTTAACTTAAACTAGCAGTTTCACGTTGGAATAGTAAATTAAGAAGATGCATGTGGCGTTATTTAATTGTAATTGGAACGAAGCCAAACTACAAAGTATGGAAGAATAAAAAAATATGTCACGTTTGACTTCATTATTCTCCAAATTAATGTTGGAAAAAGTTCACATATTTTTCAAAGCCTCTTAACAAGTTCTCGTAGTTTAAGCAAACTTTGTGGATTACATGTGTATGCAAGAGTTCAATGTTCTTTTAAGGACTTTTTAAAGATTTTTTTTTCTAAAAATATGAACAATACACTATTTTTTTATAAGAAGTCAACAAATTTAAAGATTATAACATTCAATATTTAAAATTTAATAAGTTAATAGTGTACGAAAAAAAACAAATGTCTTTTGATGGGGGTTTTTTTTAATAAAGTAAAGTTGTACCAAATTTTCTATTACATAAATGAACAAAAAAATTAGAATATTCTAAGTTTAGAACTAAAGCATCAGTTAAAATATATATAATCAATCCATAATACTTTATTTACAATATCCGCTCCGAAAGTGTGCCGAATACAATAGATACCAACATTGAAAATATAACTACTCATGAAATGGAGTGTATATATCTTCATATTGTTAAAAATTACCTTGAAAATTATTTTTACATGATTAGTATTTAGTCCTGGATCGTAAGATTTAAAAAAATTTAAAGCTATGGAATAAGAGCTCATTACGGTTCCAAAGCCCTCACTTTAGCCTCTAGGCCATCGTGAGAAACACTTACAAAGTTTTTATAAATCAAATACTAAAGTTTTTTTTTATGTATTTATGGTGTATACTCGTATACAACTGACCTTCATTAAACTCGTCCATATATTTTGTAAAAAAGTTAGCATAACATTTTCATGTAATATAAAGTTATACTGTGTTATTTCAGTAATTTAATGTAAAACTTTCTTACACACTGACAATAATAATAAAATATTATTTTTGGTGTACGACGAACGCTGATAATAAATTAAATGTGCGATATTTCTATTCAAAACGAAAGTAAAAATATCATTTTATTATTTTTACGGAAGCAAATCTACAGTATTGAAATATCAATATTTGTATTATGTAACAAAATGTTGTATTTGAAAATTACACGAGTCGAATTGGAATCATAGGAGAAAGCTTTTTGGAAAACTAGGTCTGTTAACATATCACCGGATGCCATACTAATGTATTTTACTCCCAAACAAATATTAATTTTCGCAGCCCTTTTACTTTTCATGTATGAAGGTAAGTACACATTTTGATATTGTATACATATTTTGATACAAAAGGTTTATTTGAATTTTCCACCAAAAAGGTTTTGATAGTTAAATAAAACACGAAATAATGCGCTTAGCTGCGATTGAAGGTCATAAGTTATGCAAATCAAGAATAATATTGAAACATATTATTTAAAGCTAAAGTATACATTATACATGCCTATCGGATTTCGGGAATATGGTATACATTTCATACATACATATGTTTGCATTAATTTGTGTATTTTTTGTAATCTCTGTAATATAAGATTGATATTTTTAAAACTTTTTACAGAGAAAGCCACTTACTTTCATCACAATGGGACCTGTAACATTTGACAACAATAGCCGGCAGATAGCACTGAGAAGAATATAAAAACAAATAATTGAACAAAATTAATTACGGAATAATAAAAAATTCTTAGATTTCTTCAAAACTTCATATTTTTTTACCAACTTTTCAAAACATAAACATTATTTGAAAAATCCATAAATCGTCTGAATTTACTACCTTCTGAAATTTCTTCTTCTTTTGTTTATATGTAAAAATCTCCTTTGATAATTTGGTCTTCGTCGGAAACTTCCAGACGTATTTCTGAGTAGATGTCTTCCACTTCAATACTCAGTTTTCAAATTCAATTCAATTCAATTCTTCAATTCATCTTTATCTCAGCTGTACAAACAAGTTCTTCAATTTCAATAATTTATTTTAAAAAAAAATCAGAATTGATACTAATACCCGAAGTTTGATAACAATAAATAGATAACCTATTTAAAAGTAGTTTTATACGATGTGTTTTGGTATCGATTGATTGTGATAACAGTAGGGGATAATATTATCCGTGATTAGAATATCTGGCTTCTACGGGATTTAATTTCATAATCATATATTATATAATAATATTATACCTTCTGGTAGATTATATGATCTTATTATATTACAGTGTATCAAATTAAATAATCAAACATATCTCTCTCATGAGAAAATTTTATGTTTAAATATTAAATTATTTAAAATAAATTACTTGTATCATTTCGTATCAAACGAACGCCAGTATTTGATTAATTTGCTAAACTATATAATGATCCTTAAATTTCATCTGTACTAAACTTTTATAAAAAAACTTATCAAGGTGTAATATTTTAACCACTCAACTTTTAAGATGTGTTAGTAATGCCCGAAAATATTGTTAATTTATAGTAGATGTATGATTAAAAGATTTAGTCCATCCATATAGTTTTTTTATTTATTTATTTTACTTAATACATGTTGTAATATCAAAAATTATAATTTTAATACATTGACAACACGACATACATATGGTTATAACAAACAT
>JAGVSQ010011112.1:0-12450 GCA_022683975.1 Rhyacophila evoluta
TTTAAAATCAATTTCCATCAAGCACCATCAGTCAAAAATATTAATTATATAATGTTAAGATTTTCCTTATACCATATAGTGTCTCTATCACGAAAAATCCTCGTCATTAGCCATATTTAATCCAGCCGCTCAGGCCGCTTTAGCATATCGTAGTTAAGTATATTATTTCTTTAGTTATTCTGTTAGAGTTGTCATTATCCTAGAATTATTCTCGCTGAAATTATTGTGTAGATACTGTTTAGTGATCTTCCATGATGCTAAAATCTGGTTGGTTTGAAGAAAAAACAGATCAGGCTTTGTTGTAGTCAGGTCCATCATCACAATTTTACTCCAGTATTCGATAAATGGCTCCACCGCCCGGTTTCTTACATCGTCATTTCAAACGACGTCATGCTATCGTAAATCCGACATCCGCCGAAATCATGTATTCTTAAAGATTTCTTGCGGCTTGACTTATATTAGGATTCATAATTTACTATTTAAGAGTAGCACGTGTCATAATGAATAATATATGGCATTTATTGGCATATGACACTGCTTCAGCTATTGTTTTTTCCCATAGCGAGTCACTTTGCAAAGTGCCATTTTCCGTTATATTATAGTACACCTTTGGGAATCCAAATCTGTTGATGCTCTCGATATTGCTTATTATGTATGGCTGACGTGAGACATCATGTCCATTTTGACTAAAATGACTTAACTACAGAAATAATGAATTTTTCTCTATGCAATCTGCAATGCTTTCCCAATTTGGTATAATAACGAAATTAGTGGTATGTAAAATAGTATAAGGCATACATATAAAAGAGGTGTTATGCGCTTTTACAAAGTTCTCTAAATGGAAATAATATCCTATGCCTTCCAGGTTATGTACAGTGAGTTGCGGCAATAAATTACAAGTAAATCTTGATATGCAATTGTGTCATAGCCGGTATTAAATAGTAGATTATGTTATCGAATCTTTCATTTATATGACTAGCTTTTGAAATGCATTGTCTTAACGGATGAATAAATCTAGCCTTTTTGTTTTGGAACTTCATTCATTCGAGAAACTATTATATTACAATGCAATTATCACTTGGTGGAAGGCGCTTTGTTTCATTCGATTGTTTCAATGAACGAAGTGCTCTTGAACTTTAGCCAGTCTCTACTAAATTCCTACATTACATGTATACCCCATACTTATCGAGATAATACACAGAACTTTGCAATAATATGAAGTATTCATTGAAATTACAAAATTTTCCATCGGGCGTTGGCCAACGGCATAGAAAATTATTGCAGATTAAGAATTCTCAATCTTTTTCTCCCTTCATTCTCATTGCGTTATTTGACAAAGCAATCGGCGACATCAAAAATATTTCTCACTTAAATTAAGATGACATCTTGTTGTGTGGTTATTTATTCAGTCTGTCTCTATATTTGATCAGGTGTAATTTATATAAACTGTGGTTTTATCAGTTTAGTCGTTTAGTGGATTTCAAAAATTTGTACAATATGTCATACTATAAATATTGAGTATTTTTTACTAATGGCAGAATCATCGAATTAACATTAATAAACACACTTTCGACAATTCATATATATTATAATACTTTTAATTGTTTGAGTACAAAATTACCCTATAGTTAAAATGTATATCGCATAGTAATTGGTTAAGAATTCTCCCTTATTGTGTTTATTCTCGTTTAATTCAAAACATTAATTTGCCGTGCTATTTCGATACTTATGGTCATTAATCAGTGCTGTGCCGTGGGTAAAAGGAACCCTTGTGTAAAAAGTCTTTTTGCCATCCGCCCTATAAGTATCTTATGATTTTATGGTAGACTTATTTCATTTATGCAAATGTTTATTGCACGTAGAAAATATTGACGAATTTATTTTATTATTCTTATAAAAAAGATGCACATCATATACAGGCGTCCGTATAAGTTGCACATTAACACGGCTTGCTCGTGTAATTAATTTTATGAATTTGAGAATAAATGATACAATATATCCTTGGGGATGCTGCCTGTAAAGTATACCTCGTAAGCGTTACGTGGAAAGTAATTTTCTACTTAGAAATGAGTAAGAATTACACCTTGAGTTTTTAAGTGGCCGTTAAATAATTTATTTCCCAGTAAAGGGTTCTCAGATAAAAACGTTTAACAACTTTTGGTTTAAATATTTAATACTAAGTACACTTCTCATACTGTTTTCAGGTTACATTAATATACGTTACGTGTTTCATCTGCGTACTGTCCTAATATAGAGAAAAATGTAACATTTTAATGAGATTTATGTCTTTTTAATTCTTGTTAATTTATACAAAGGACGTAAGTCGTAAAATAATGAATTAATAGGGCTTAATACAGTGTGTTTGCGAAATAGCACGTGTATTTTTTAATTACCCAACTTTTACACTTCGTTATAATAATTTGTAACAGAAATTAACGATGTGCGTATCCCCAATTCGCTATTAAATTTCTGTTTGAATGAGAACAAACAATGGGTTCGTATGAGTCCGTAGTTATAAAGTCATGAACAGCACTCATTTCTGAAAATAAAATTATTCTAACGATCCACGAAGTACGCCGTAATTATGACTATTTCACGAAAAAAATACAGATATTTTTTAAAACACAGGTATTCTGTGCAAAGGCGGGTGGGATTAATTATTTTGCCATAATTAATTATAATAACAGTCAAATAAGAAAACGTCGAAAAAATAAATAAAAACGTTTTAATTTTGCGATTGGTAAAAGAATGTTTTTCTCACAACAATCTTGAGTATTACTTCCATTTAGATTGTCATACTGACATCAATCTACATTATATTTGATATTTTTAATTCAATACAATTTCATATTTTTAATCACGTTATAGGAAGTGGGGTGCTATGAGAAATAATATAATATTATGTAGATTTAATCTAAGTGAAATTCTATCTTAGATATTATTTTCTCATGAGGGTTGGTTGTAAGTCAGTCGCTCAGCACTATGGGTATTGTGAGCACATATTTTACACTTAAACATTTATATATTATGATTATTATTCAGCTATATGGGGCGAGTGGATGACGGGCATATCCTTAAGAATTCATTGTTCTCCTTTCCTCTCGCATTATAATTATATTATATAGTGAATACAAATAAAATGTATGCCTGTTAACATAGTTTTGCATTTAAAATTTAAATACATAATTATACGACTACTAATATAAGTAATTAGATTCGAATGCTTTATTCAAAGGATATTTCTTATTTAAAGTGAATATTAAATCACCCAAAGTAATATTTTTTAAAGGGACGATTCTTTGTGACGTTCTACATTTTTTTGTTTTTGCAGTTTGATTCAAGATTAGTTACCTCAGAGATAAACACGACTTTGCCGATATTTTTTTTAAGCTTCATGGTTCGTGTCATCGGTTACTATAAATTAAAACTTAGTATTTAAAAAAAATGTCACATATATGAACGTATAATTATATACCATTTTTTACACTGATAGCTTTAGCGTGTGGAATTTTCAGGAAAATTATGCACTCGTATTATACCGTAAAGGCGTTAATTAATATAATAGTGTGTTTGTGATGACGTACAAATTGTACGTATGTCGTGTTTTAATGACGCATACGTATGAATATTTTACTTGATTTGTTTTAAAAATCACTTCACGGTATAATGATTTTCATTTGCCACTTTGGAGTGACATCCAACTCCATTAACTAAACACGGAACAGATTTTCTTTGAGTGACGTTTGAAGTAGAACAAATAAATATTTAAATGCATCTAAACGAGCACTCTAAAACACATTATGTAGAGCTATTGTCCTACTATTTTTGTAGAAAATACAATAATATATTACCATAAACTAATCGATGTTCAGCATTACAATTCCGTTTAAATGTATGCAAATTTGTTTTAAGATAATCGTTTTATTTAATATTCTATTATTAAGTTCATACCAAGCTGTATTTAAAATTTTCGCTTATACCCAAAGTTTGGCGTTTCAGTCCGTAATGATGTTTTTTAACTCTAAAGATGCGAGATTCCATGACTGTCGGTCTGTGCTATTAGCTGACGATCGGCCACGGTGAAAAAATACATTCGAAAAAAATTGATTTTTTACGAATTTTACGAAATTTTGTACGAAATGTTGTTTCAACTACACCTAATCCTCGAGTTACGTGATTAATTTGTTCTGAAGGTTTTCAAGTGTGCCGAAAATCACGTAACTTGAGTTATATGTCTGTTTTTCAATTTACAGATTTCAGTCGGCAATTTTAAGACATTTAATCCAGAAACAATATGGCTTAATATAACTTCCTTCACAGAATTATAATATCTTGTTTATTGACCACATAACTTATTAAATACTATCAAGAATATCAAGTATTGTATTTAGTTTAAAAATTTTCTATCGATCTATTTCATTGACTTTAAATTATTAAAATTGGATTTATATGATTCGGTACGTATCGACTGATTCAAATGTGAAAATAATAATAAAAGTTCAGTGAATACTTTACAGTTTCTATTCGGATTAAATAATTTATTTATTAAGCAGATAAATAATTTAGAAGTTTTTCCCCGTGTTTCAAAAATTTTGAGGGATGTGGTTTTCATTTGTTTTCAATTCGAAATAAACTTTCAATTTGATTAAAGCTCTTTGAAATTGAAGTTTCATTTCTTGCGAAATTGTCTGACTCTATAAAGAGATATACTCCAAAGATGTAATCAAAGGATTCTGCGAGATCAAAGAAAACTTGTTTATACATAGGGATAGCTTTGTATTTAAAAATAATACTGTAGTATTAAGCTTATTTCTCTAATTTCAATTTAAAAATACATAAGTATGGTTTTTCTCACAAGTAATAGCCATGAAGCTATTATTTATTGACGTAATAATTTTGTGAATAAATTTTCAATGATAAGCGTACAGACCTTAACCTCAAGAGCACACGAACAAGTTAAATCAGACAAGAGGCGATATTTTCGATTACTCAAAAAACGTCATACTTATAATGGGATATTATTGTGGAAAATCGATGTTCAGTTATTATCTATAATTTATATAATGACATTATTGCTTCAATTATTTAGTTCTCTCATACGCAGATAGGTGAAATTTGTGTTTAATAACAGCTAGGCTTACAGATTTTAAAAAAAATAAATGATTTTATAAATGGCATTATACTTAGGAAAATGCAGAATAAAAATTGATTTTGATACTGGAACTGTTGTTACATTACATTGTTTTGGCTTTTTTTATATTTCTTGTTTTCACTGTTTTATCGATGTTTTCTAATGATATTACGTATAAGATAGCAGAGCATATAATTTAAAGACGACATATTGCAGTATTCTGATCCTGAGTTCACATCCGTAATTAGCCAAATGATATAAAGTAACTTAACGACTCATGATAGGTAGCTTAGTTATATTTGTAAGGATTTTTCTATACGTGTATTTTTACATATAATTGCACTCTTTGATATAAAGCCTGTGTGTTCTGGGACAATATTGCCTCCCGCAAAAAAAAACCCAACGTATACTAACCTCCCGTCAATAATGTACAATTAAAAAAAAACATGAACAATATTGAAACATTCAATAGTAGTTGTAGTTTGCCTAACCGAACCTAACCTATTCAGTTTTTTTTTTTGCTTTAAGATTATGTTTCGTGTGATAATTTATATGTTATAATCTGAATAAGTTGGATTTTTATGTTATATACTATACAGATATTAAATAGTAAAAATAGGTTAGTTAATTAATCGTTTTGGTTGAGCTATTTATTGCCGTGTGTTCCCCTGTCTTCGAATTTCGGCGTTTAATAACTGCTGTATTATCAAGAGAGATTGCCTTTAAAATGTACAATAAAATACTTGATTTATACGTGTGATCAGAAAATAATATACTTTTTACTTTGTTCCAGCAGCCCACTTGGCGATTGTGGGGCGAGGAGCGTGCTGATGGAGCCATTTACACAGTCTACCTCAAGAAGGTGCGCTACCATCGCCCTACGAAAAGCGCGTCCAGTGTAAGTAGCCATATTTACTATAATTTAGTTCATAATTACACAAGCCATACCATAAAATACGGTAATAATATAAGAGGAATACGATTACCAAGCATATTAATTGAATATTCTCATCTTTCGCTGTCAATGAACTAATTATTTACGCAGTCATACTTCATACATACTATTATTCGTTTTTTATTCTCTTTGTAAATTCTATAGTATCTAAGATATTTTTATCCATAACAATATTATATTCTTCTCTATTGGCGTTAGGGTTGATAACATGATATTTAAAATCCAAAATATTTCGAAAGTATTGATATTATAGAAAATAATAGTCTCAAGGTTTTATTCCAATATTTTGTTTATTCGTAATTAAATAAGTTATTTTTGAAATTAGAATTTCATTAAATTTTTTTTGTTTGATTTGATTGTTATTTATTGTCATAATAATATCTAAAAAGCGAAGCTAAACACAATGGTGACTTCATTAGTTCCTTATGACTTGTTAAAAGTTATTGTATTTTTTCGATAGTTAACATTCACACGATTTAATGGATATATTGCATTTGCTGGCCGTGGGCTGTATTTCAATGCATTTTGAGGTAATACGTTTATAATAACAATACAATATTCAAACTCTTATTTAACTAAATGGTAATTTTTAATTTCGACGCCTTTCAAAATCCATTCTTGTGGGAAGATGAAGAAACAAAACGACGTATTTTTATAGTACGTTATTGGAAAGTGACTAGCTTCTTTAATCTTGGAATTGTCGTCTGAATCAGTACTCATAAAAAACGCAACTTAAGTAACGTAACAAAATCGATAATACAATCAGACGTCATGGTAGAAATAATAATTATCACATAGTTCGAAATATCGATTTCAAACCCTATAAAGTCTACCAATATCGCGAAAAAGATTAGCTATCGTTGTATTAATTACTTTAAACAGCTGATGACGTAATATTTAATCGTACTATAAAGAACTATAATGGCAACATTATACAATTTTTACTGGCTTTCGTGAAATACTATAAGGAAAGTCGTATACTTGTTTTCATTGCGGTTGTGAAAAATCTTGTTAAAGCCAGTTGAGTCGAATCGATTTTTTAAATGCAAGCTGTTTGAAAATTCAATTGTTTTCTGAATTTCTCTGTCGTCTAGCCACCATTAGTTACTAAGAAACACATTTTAGTACCAATAGTTGCATTATAGACGAATTTCATGCTATTGAGCGATATTAGGTCAACGTATTATTTTGTTAGCCATAGAATGTAATATGTAGTCAAAATAGTATTTGTTATTAATTATTAATAAATTTTTAGTTTGCATTCCGAATGAGTAATAATAAATTATTTTAGTTAGTACTGTCTGAGTATGTTTTATTATTTAGTCAAATATTAATCCATGTTGTGCATCCCGCATGAATCATACATGAAACAAATTACTAAGAAAACATACAATACCACGGTGTAATAGAAGTGATAATAGCTGTTTTATCATTGTAAAATATGCACCAGTATCGTGGATATTCTAAAAGCTGCTGAATTGATGAACCAACCAACTTAATCGGAACTATTTAGCGATGAGAAGTGAATCATCCAAATAAATAGATAGTCTTTATCATCGTGCATTGGAACCATAAACTATGTATTTTCAAATATTTTTGTATCGAAAATGTCCAGAATAATGCATTTGTAGAAATATAATATTGCATTGTGTTTGTTATATGTCGTAAAATCGATATTTTCAGTTTGGTTTAGTGTAATGAAATAAATGTATTTAGATTATTGTGTCAAACGCGTCGGATAAATCAATCGGTTCGTAAAATTTCGTAAATTAACGCAACTGTTTTCCACATTGCTCTATTCAGAAGCTAATATATGTGAGACCGTCATGTACTCGCATGCTAAGAAAATGTCAACGGTGCTGAAATGCTTTTGTCTTCCAGATCGTTCTATTGTAATATTATTCCGATCGGATTACCGATTGTATCAAATGATCCGCTCTCATGTCGTTTTGTTATTCAAATGTTTCGAATTGTTAAGAAACAACTTCTTATTGTAGCACAAAACAAAAGAATGTTTTTTAAACGTTTTTTTTTTAAATTTAAATTTGGAATATAGCATTTAGAGAGGTGCATGTTTTTACGACGTAACTTTTGTCAATGCTTTTTAAGACGTACTAATAAGCTGTTATAGAGGTAGGCATGTAATTATTGTAAATATTACAGGTGAAGCCACTTATCGAAACTGCACAATATGTCAGTCAGTAGACTCCTGTGCTGGGAATTTTGCCATATATGAAACAAAATCGGTAGAATTTCCGTAATGCATTCATAATTGATACACTGTTGAATGCACCACTCACTTATACAATATGTACATATATTTTAAGTGGACTCACTTAAAATATGATTGAATCGACAATTACTTGGTAGTACTCTATTTTACGAGGCTAAATATTGAATTACAATTATAAAGATAGCATGTTACGTCGACGGTAAACAAATATTTCAAAAATGAATTTAAAAATGATTCGAATAATGGAAATATTATATTACGTATTACAAATATTAGAAGAGATGATTTAGATTAAGCTCTATTAATAAATTTGAAGAAATTTGATTTACGAAAGTGTTTTACTGGCAAAGAATACAGAAAAAATGTTATTTTAAATAAATATAATACAATAGGTATTGTTGAATTTACCGAGGGAATGAAAAACGAGTAAAAATTGTCATATTGTATTTCGAACAAATAATAGAGTTCAGTATTCAATATTTTATTTTATATTATTATTTTATTCAAATATAACGTGACTCTCTGTTTATGACATTTCAGCTTTGAATATTATATCAAGTGAAATAAGTACGTGACATTTTAGATATTCGTAAAATGTTTTTTTACTTATTTAAAAATGATGGGTATGGAAGGTTCTTTAATTATTTGATTGAAATTCAAGGTAAACTTTTTCGACTATTATTTTAATAAAACAAAGAGACAATTTGATAAGCATGACATACTTTTCAACTTATAATTATTCGCCGCCCGTAAACGAAGGGTTGTCGTGTTTGAAAATTATTATGATTATTTTTGCTAGTTATACTGTTGATAAAACCTCTAACTATCATTTTCTTTTATTCCTATTTTATCGGATTACATAGCTGGACTATAATACTGCTAGATTGCATTTAAGTCGAAGAGCGCATAACAAACCAATAAATTATGAATCATAGACAGAATATCGATTCGAACTTATGACATGCTACGTTTTGCTGCTTCAATATTTTTGTATTACGGTGGAATCTCGATTTAACGGACTATTGCGGGCGAGGGGGTGTCCGTTTGGAAATTGGAAAAATTTGAGAAAATACACGGTACAATGTAAGATCAGTGAAATTTCAAGAAAAGAATCAAATTTTATTTGCAATTTTAAAGTGTGTTGTTCTTTTATAATCGACTGTCTAAAATTACGATATTGTTATGAAATTTCTCAATACAATAATTTCATCTCCTTTTTCACTTTAAGTCACCCAAGATTACTTACAATATCATCTAACCACTCTAAAGTATTTTCTTCTGCTACTTTCTCCATCATTATTCTCGAGATTTCTCGAGAATAGTAAGTAAATAAAGATTTCAAAAATTCTTAAAAAAGAGATTTCTCAATCTCGAGAATTCACAATCTATTCCAAGCATTTTCTCCAATATTTTCACATTTGCTTCCTTACAGATATATCCAAATTTCGTTATATGGAAGTTTTACTGTACTTACACCAGAGAAGGATATCGGAAACTTACTCTATACGTAAATAGGAAAAGTGTAAAGTCAATCTAAAGCGAATACCCATTGTTGGTATTGTTATATTATATTTTATTTGTTGTAATATAATACATGTAGATGGTGTTAAACAGAGAAAAAAATCGGTTTTGATTCGGTGAGATTCTAATCGATAATCTATTTTTTTTATCATTAACTCACATATAGATATATTATAATGAATTATGAATTTAGTGTTGAATGTAAGACATTAAAACAAATTATGAAAAATTATTATCTTCAACTAATTTTGGGTTTACCTTTTCTTTATCTTTTATTGTATCCCCAACAGTCTCATTTAATATATGACCAATAACTCCACCCTATGTGTTTGGACCACGTATCTAATTTGTGGCACGTCATTAAGCTTAGTGTTTACGTGTTATTCTAATCAACTAGCAGTAAAAGGGCGATTATCCACTTGCTTTGATAGCTGCGGATTATCGCTTGTGAGAAAATAAGTGACGGATTTTTGTTTTACACAGTTTTCAATGTTTAGCACCGTGAAAATGTGCGGCTGACTGATTTATGTGATAATATCACCCCGTTAATATTGCCAACATTCTGATATGAAAATATCCCGAGTATTATATTTCAAAAAGTAGTTTTAATTTCTCGAATTTCATAGACAAATTTTCATTTTAAACAATAAATTAGAATCTATTTTAAATGTCTACTGAGATCAGACCTTGTTACAGACGGGACGGACAGTGAAATTATATTATTTTGTGTAAATTATTCAAGACATGGTAAGAGTTAAGGTATTCAGTTGCTTTTGATTATTTGAACAACCGTGGATATTAATCAAATTTTATCTAAATAATCGGCAAAATATCGTGTGGGTATAAAACATACATATTTAATTTTAAATTAATTTATCAAACATATTTTGAGATGCTGAAAAAAAAAATCTACTACAGTGGAATTCTTTCATTACGCATACGATCTTTTGTCGATTATGGCTCGATATAACGAGGCTCAGCAGAGAGATTTTATACGTTCGTAATAACCGTTGCTCCGCGTAACCGTTGTAAATAAATTTGACGAAGAGAGAGAAAAGATACAAATATATTAGAAAGTTTGTTTGAGAAACTTCCATAAAACGCATAGAATACAAGTATGATAGTATCATAAGTTGACAGAGAAGCCTTTTCAAGAAAGATTTATTTTTTCAATCTTAGACAGACACGTCTGACGTTGGCGTACAAATTGGCGAAAGTTTGTGACACAAAATATAAACGTCCAATTTTGGCCCCTTTTAACATTATAAAGTAAAACATGTTTTCCATTTTTTTTTAATTGTATGATATAACTACATTCTCGTCATAAGCAAGTTCAGTGGTAAACGAATACATGATATACACTTTGTTATACGAATTTGAAAATAAAAGATTCATGATTATGATTAAATGAGAAGCTATATTTAAGATAATATAATAAACAATCTTTTGTGATGGAATTTCATTGTTTTCAAATTAGTAACTTCGTTAATATTAATTAGTTTTATATTTTCATTATTCCACACAAAAATAAATCGTCTTATTAAAAGCGTTCCTTTTATAAATAAGCTTTTGCAAAACGTTGTGTATAAATAAAACAAAATGTCATGAGTCATACGTTCGAAGTGATACCGGGAAAATTGTGTGAACTCACTTTGTTTCTAGGGAAGCCGCAAACAACCCTCCGGTATATTAATAAATACCACAGATCAATATTACCCCGCACCACTCGTAATTGAAAATTAATTCTTAAGCAAATATGAAAGATTTTATGATATAAACCAATCATTATCTTTTTGATAATGTTTTATTTATTCATCAATGTTTGAACACCTTCTTTATACGAAGGTTTTGTTTGAATTAAAATAATTATACATATACATGTTTTAAGGTATTATTTTTATTAAGTAAATATACGTTGATTTAAAATGATATTTGAATAAAAATTTCGAATGGCGATGGGGAATTTATCCATCAAACTTGGGCTCGTAAAATTCTTGGAAATATATCATTAGAAGTAGGTTGGTAAATTGTTACAAAAATGATTTCATGGTAGTTCATAGATAAAACAATGAAAACTTGAGGGAGGTTATTAGAGGAAGCAAGGTTGTAATTAGAAATTTAACGTGTTTATTTTTATATTGATTACCTTTGTTACTATCTACGGAATATAGAAAGGCGTGTTTGATAGTTTGAGTGATACTCAAGGTAGCCCTTCGAAACATTATAGTTGAATGTCATATTTTCTATAGACACAACACGTACCCATCGTATGTATTTATTTTTACTCATATTATTCGAAAAAAAATCCCAAACCCCATACGGTATAGTGACTCAATCCATTTCCGGCAATCTTGTTTGAGCCAAGAAAATTTTGGCATGCTCCAATGTAGATAATTGAAAAACATCAATTATTTATACCCCCAGTAACCGAGTATACGAAACTTCTAGAAACTAACATAATAATTGTTTTGTTACAGTAATAATATCAGATGTCTGGACAGACAATTTCCAGATGTAAAATACATTACTCGTATATTATATCTCAAATTAATTTATTTATAATATACTAGCTGATCAGTACCCGGCGTTGCCCGGGTCCCTTTTTGTTTC
>JAGVSQ010011113.1:0-12450 GCA_022683975.1 Rhyacophila evoluta
TAACGTATTAAACTTGTAATTTGTAATGTTACAACATGTAATAAATGAATAAATAAAAATACCGTTAGCAGAGTGAGTGTTAAGTCACTCAGTGATGATCGTTAAAGAGGATGCTATAGGCATCATAGACAAAAGTAAAAATGATTCGAACATTTTTATATTATATATTCGTTATTTAACCCTAAAAGAACCGATATCATATTATATCTTCAATTTTGACGAAGTTTTAATTTATCGGTATTTTTAAAGAATTAAGAAAAAATGTATACATGTTTTTAACTTGAAAACTACAGACGTATTATTGATTTACATTATTGTTTTAGTTGTTGATTTAAAATATTGTGAAGATTAGAAAAATAATTCGAAGACTTCCATAATATTTTGTAAAAATACTTGAGTTTCAAAAATATAAAAAATAAACTGTATAATTATTTCGTAAAAGAATATAAAATCAAAGTATGAAGTAAATAAAACAATTTGTAACTCAAGAACAAGCCGGAAGGTGAAACTATGCTACAATTAACGCTTCATATGAAGATTTGTTTTTCAAATTCACTGTACTCTTGATTATTCGGTCTATTGCTAGGAAGGAAGGGCCCGGATAATTGAAAGACACGGATATATTAAATCCAAACTATATTAACCGCTTGCTGCGTCGCGAAAAAACAGGACACCGGGCTTGACGCGTATTGGGTGAGTCATGCTCCAACACGAGGTCGTGACAACCGCAGTAAACTGGTTAAATATTTAAATGTGGATAATTTACCATACATTGGTGAATTGTTGACAAATTTATGTCTCGGTTTTTTTAACTTGCGTGTATTTAAGCTACTTCTAAAAAAATGCTTTCTCGTTTTGTTTTTTACTTTTTTGTATCTTATCGTATTTTTTTATACTTCAAGGGTATATTTGAGTCATGAAACAGTTTTCAATGAATATTATTTCAACATATCGCACGAATAATTCGCAAACCGGATAATTCGCAGCCAGATAATCGAGAGACTACTGTATGACAGACCTGAGCTACACTGTAATAATTATACTGAAACTTTCTGTTTGAAATGTACAAAAGTATTGATTAATACGGAAAGTCGGACGGTAATGTGTAGAAACACCTTTATCAAGACGGATAATGCAACGACAATAATTATAGAGTTAGCAAACGTTGAATTTACTTTTCGATTACGTTCGCAGATTCAATTATACATGCTATCATGATGACTTATAATCCTTATCGCTATCTTTGGCAAGGTTCGATAAGAATCCATCTAGTAAAGGCAAATACAAATGAAGAATTAAGTTTTGTGTATCATGCGTAGTAAGCGATTCCTGTAAAATATTTTTGTTTGTAGTGGAGAACAGTGTATTAAATATTACAAAATACATTGTTGTTATAAAAAATCACAATTATTCATCTGTTTTACAGTTTATATTCAAGTCAAAGTGTGTAGTTTTAGTAAATTAATCATATGATTAATAATTTTTGTGCACTGTGTTTGTCATAAATATATAATTTCAAAATGGAAGATGAGTGATATAACTGACGTGTGTAGTGCATTGATTGATGAAAAATTTTCATATATTTTTGAAGTTTTTGGAGTAAAAATTTTAAAATGCGAAGAAGTAAAAGCAATTTGGACAAATCTCATAAACATAGTGATATAATTCGTCATAAAAGTGTGGTAACAACACATCCTTCTGGTCTTTTACCTGAATTAAAAACAGGAAGTTTAGGCCGTGGTTCATTTCGGCTGAGAAGAAAAAATGAAGAAACCAAAACATCGAAGGTAGAAAATGTTAATTTACTCGAGTGCTATTTTTCCGATGTGCCAGATACTCCAATTTTGAAAAACAGTCGTGCACGCAACTATCAAAATCGAAAAAGTGCCAGTTTTGTGCTTGAAAACAACCAAAGCGAGACATTAACTAATTCGATAAAGAAAACGTCGAGTTTTAAAACAACTTTGAACAGGGTGAATAACTTCTTTAGTAAAAATAACAGTAAAGTATTGTACGGCATGGATGAAGTCAATAAAGATGTCCTAAATGCCAATAATAAGCCTGACGTTGTTGTTGAAAATACTTCAAGCGCTGATGAAGGAGTGGAATTTGCACAAAAGCGACAGTTTTGGACTACGAAAGAGAAATCGATCGAAAAGAAAGAGAGAAAATTTATAAGATCGTGGAAAAAAGGTAATTCATTCTGTGAGCGAAGTTCAAGTTATGAATTTTTGCCACAACCTAATGATATACTAAGTGAAATAAAAGTTGACACCATCAAAGGTTGGCGTAAACGAGAAACAATGTATTTTAATAACGAAGATGAAGATGATTTGGCAGTACTGGAAACACTCCGTAAAATTAACATCATTCCGAATCAGAACAGAAAAGGAGAAGAGAAAATCTACCAGAATATGGATTGCTATAAGGATAATCAAGTTATTGTAGAAATAAGAAAACCTTCACGGGAAAAATCTATTTCTCCAGAAAGTAGTGGGCTAAATGCTGCTTTGGTAGATTTTGAAAGAGTTGTGCAGCAGCTCAGCATGTCAGAGTTGAATCGCAGCAATGAAGATGTTTATAGAAAACGCGATAATTTGACTCCTATGAGTATGGTAGATCAGGGGAAGAGAATGAGTGTTTCATTGACTAATTTACCAACGACGAATGTGAGCAGTGAAAAAAGTGTCGTTCCAAGTAAAATGGGAAAGGACCATTTTGAATCCTTGAATAGGATGCTTTTAAATCAAATGAATAGATCGAAGAGACTTTCAGTCAGTTTGGGAACATTACAATCGAGCAGCCGCCTCACGCAAGCCACAAATGCGGTGAGTCTTTAATATTTATTATACTCATTTTCTTTATGTATTTCTTCCATAAAAACATTAATAAAAAATATAAAAATGTCCTGTCATTATATCCCGCTCTAATCAAGTGTAGCCCAGAAGTCTGACACGAAGTGACGAATTACACGATACGTATATAGTTAAGACATAGCTGTCCTGCGAAAAATATTTGTTTAAAGGTTAGGTTGCCGGGTAGTCAAGTATATTTACATTTGAAGAATTCTTACCCAAATTCTGGCCCAAATCTCTCCTCCATATTTTTTGGGGATAGCAAGCTATAATCATATTTCTAAAGAAAAGTGGAGAAGGAATCTACAAATTCTTGGAGCGTTCTTATACTTCAATTTATTGTAAAATGACCAAAAATTAAGTTGCACTCATAAGTCTGCCCACCATAGATATTATATAGTCATACTCAAATAACACGGTTCCACAAAGCACGGTATTTTGTAGGAACGTATCTACCGTGTGATATGAGAGTTAGGTGTATTATTTTACATAAGGATTCGGTACGATAAATTTTACGAGATTTAAATAAACATATAATATATCCTTGATTCACTTCAGATTTTATTCTTATAGCTACACTTTAACCCTTTGAGTAGTATTGACGTACGCCTTGTCGCATTGTTTTCAAAGCCATTCTTTTATTTTTATATAAAATGTTAGTATTTCTTTTAATATAAATACTATATAGATTTATCAATGATATGTGGAATTAATTACAATCATATCATTTATTTTCAGGCTAGAAAAAAAATACGTAAACATTACGAAAGACATGAGTAAAAAAAGGGTTGACTTCAGTAATTCAGCAAAATTCCTTTATGCCCTTTCAATAATTATTATGATTTGTAAAGAAACGAAATATTATTTATACTGCTGTTCACAGACACACACCGAATGTTATATAAACTAGTCATATACGTTCAAATTTAATCTCAAATGCTCCTTTCATTCCAAAATGGGATCGTCCAAATGTGGTAACAGTATGCACATTCTTACTGATTGGAAATAACTTTTAAGTTAATTTTTTTCCTTCCATGGAAATAGAAGAGCATTGTTTACATATTCGTTCAATTGATAGCAGTGAAAGATTTAAGTGTCTTAAACGTGTATAAAAAATTAACTCACTAATCAAAGTTTTGAGATTTAAAAAAAAAAAGGTGATTTGTGTGATGAAAAATGTGTATTATTAATTCTTAAAAAACTATGTCGAAATTCATTGACAAAAGAGAGAAAAAAAACCTACTAACACCTTTAAATCTGCTAGACATGTAAATGTATGGATCTGGTTTAGCGCGTGCTCCGCATCTGATGGTGAAATTGATTGTCTAGTATTAACAATACATTGGTTTGTCCTCACGAACGTGTTGACACGAAAACATAATGTCACATAACGTTTTATTTCGATCGACAATAATAATTGGGAGGATGTCCGATGTCATTATTATTTTATTATTGTACATATCACAACGCAACCGCAGAGCGTATCTACTATATGACACTGCAATTGGACAGGGTTGCCAAAATATATTATTTATATATTTGATTTATTATTTATATAAATATTTTTTTTTTCGTGCATGAAAAATGGTAATCTTTTAAAAGCCTCGAGTTTCATATTCTTTATAAAAATCTCGTATAAACATGATAATTGAGATACACTATATTTATAATATAACGAATAAAAAATATATCAATTTTATTTAAATTTTAATCGCGAAAGCATTGTGATGTATTATATTTGAAATAAATTAAAATGGCTGATATTTTAATGATTATTACTACGAATCAATAATTAAATATGTAACTCCTCGAACAAATATCAGAAGACAATTTGGTTAGAAAATCTTTATGACTACTGTTTTTTTTTATTACTATTTTCGTTTGAATAGATTTGTAGTATGCTGATGTAGTGTAAAGATTTTCTTAAAATGTTGTTTTTAAAGATATGTTTTTAGCTAATTATTCGTGTCATTTCAAATCCGTATAGTGCAATTATACACATGTAAGCTAAATATTTTATAGAGTTACTCGATTTAATGATGCGATTCCAGATCACAAACGCGCGTCCGATCCACTCAGCTACTGAGACAACGTACCGCTAAAAAAAAAACTACGTGTTAAACCATGTGTTAAGTTCCTTGGCGAAATCATTCATATTTTTATAAAATTTGAAATATTAACTCTATTCCCGTATTTAAAAAAACGATTCTGTGATATGAGGACCTGTTTTATTATTCAAATAAGAAATGAAATGGAAAGAATAATTTTGAAAAAATTCAAAATAAAACAAATACTAATTTAGTACGAGTGCGTGTCTGTTTTATGATCACATAATAATAATATTATTATATAACATCATTTTAAAGATGGAAGAAAATTGATTGCGTGCAGTCCTGTATTGAATAAGTAATGTAAAAATGACATCGACTTAAAAGGCCAGAAAACGTTTTTAATCAATTGTTCAATGTAGATAATTTGAATTAAGAGTTAAAATTAACTTTAAAAAATCGTTGTGATACAAAATTAAAGCTATTTTAAGAGTTACTAAAACAAATTTTCTTACCTTAAAATATCATTTCTAAAAATGAAAATATTAGATCACATATTTTTCTGTTTTTTTTTTCATTGCAAATCGATCGAAATAAATCGTTTATTCAGTGCTATTTTAAATCACTTTTAAATGTCAAATGTAGCATAATATATATAAATTATAAATGAAGTGTAAAATTATGTAGTATTTCTCAATCACATGTGTTTTCTTTAGTATAACGCGATATTATGTTATCTATATATACATTTAAAATATATACTTTGTTAAAATTGAAAATTTTCAGTCTATGTACAGATTTAATTGAATTTTGGCTATTCTTTGATACGATCATACTCGGTAAATATCAAATGTAATGTAATCATCAGTTATGCATTCAATGCACATCTATTTTGCTGGTGCCGTTATGTAATAACTCATAACACCAGATTAAGACATAAACAAGAAAGAAAAGCAGTATATATATATATATGGTTAAAAATTAATGCTTGCATGAGTATTGGGGAGGAGGTACTAATTCGTGATGATCTTAGTGATTAGAGTTCGAATCAAAAAGGTGTTTGACTTAATTAATATACGTCCTGCGGATGTCTATGGACAATTTTAACCCAGCTCACTACTAACGTTTGATATACTTTGAGATGCTGTTATGTAATTTGCAGGTAATATAGTTTTATAAAGACGTCACGCGGTGGCTAGATTTTGTCTGTATAAACGAAACACCTGCCGCATTATATTAAATGCAATTCATCTAGTTTTCTCCCGTTCATTTCGATATTTTTTTGCGAGTAGGTAAACTCCGAAACTATTGAAGTGTGTTTATAAGCTAGTATTTTTATGACGAAATTCGAGTGTTTCAAATGTTATGTATTCAAATAGCTGCTTCTCGAAATAATAACAAACTAATTTATATCATAAATAAATAATTGTTTTCTCAAATTGTGTTGAGAGCTAATATTTAGAATTAATAAGAACGGTTAAGCCCATTTCATATATACCTGTGCCATCTTGTTTCGATCTGCATTGATAACCCTGCCACCTGATTCCTCTCTCACGGTCACCGAAGTTAGCGATTATCACACATAACAGCGGTACGAAACCATAGCACTATTTTGAATAAAACATTTATTGTTATTATTAGTAATACAATATTTTGATGGTAGACAGAAAGAGAGAATAGACAGAGATTAAAAGAAAGCCTTAGGAAGACATAATGCGGTGGATATTTCGTATGAAAATGCACGAGCTTTTCGTTTAGTATGGCTTCTGTTTTGTCGATAGTTAGCAGACACGGGTATTAACCAAATATCAATGATATAAACGTTTGAACATATGAAAAAAATATACAAAGATATATATGTAACAACAATGTAATAATAAATACACACAGAAATCTTTTAATTTAATGCCGACGAGGTGATATTACACCTTAAATTTACTAGACAGACTAAATAATTGTACGTGGATTATCTAGATCAACCTTCATTAACATAGTTATAGGATAGTTAGTAAATTATTGTCAGCAACTTTGTTAAACTTTATAATAGCCATATTGGACAAAACAATTTCTGAACCTTTTTTAATTTAAGTTTATTTATATTAAATGACGAATGTAAAAATATTTGCTTGAAACCGAAATATACATGTTTTTGGGTATTCTTAAGAAATAATGTATTAAGTTTTATCATTCATCACTACTAGTGTGAGATTATAGCCCCGGACTTGACTAAATAGTGCTGATGCCTCAAAAAAGATTTCCTCTAATCTACCTATTCTTTAATTAAACGAGATATTCATGTTCTAAATGGTAACACTACATTATTTATATAGTGTATTCATTGGATATAAGTGGTATTCAAAATACGGGTTATTTTAAAGATGCGTGAATATTTTTCGACACCATAATTTTTTTAGAGGCACGTCCAGTTTATGGCTATAAAAAGAAGGAAATTCGTAAAACATTCAAATAAAATAGACTATTCATTGAAATTATAAAAAAAATAATATACACTCACCTTTATTAATCATAGTAGTGTAGTTGAAAGGTATCTGCAAATTTTTAGTGTTGCCAGAGGTGGCTATCCACCTAAAAAGGATTTAAAGATTATTTATAAAAAAGCCCTCCTTAGACTGTGAAATGACGAAAGTTTCAGTACGATACATTTAATGTAATAAATTTAAAATTATGCTTATATAAATTATATATTTATATAAAATATACTATGCATTGATTGAATTGTTTCAGAATAGGTTATAAACTATAATTAAATGTATTGTTGTGGGACCGATTCTTTTTATTATTGCTTACACAGTATTTCAGATACTCTTTATTATAATGACCATTTGTATTATCTCGACTCCGAGTATGAAGCACACCGACCTTCATAAAATGAAGTTTTATGATAACAAATTATTCACGAGACTTAATTATCAGCTAATTGCTTAGGTCGTTGTTTATCCAGTCATGCATCTTTAAATTTAAAAAAATCTCTTGCACCTAAAATAAATTTGACACCAAAGTGCACACGTTTATATGTTGGCTATGGGCGTGACAAAATATTTTTTTAATAAAATAAAAACGCGCAAAGCTGTGTGATGAGTTGGTTGATTTTGAAGTAATAAATAAACAAATCTCCCTGATGGCACAGGGGTTAGCATGCTTGCCTCGCAATCCGGGGAATGCGGGCTCGATTCCAACATCTGTCAGATGTTTAAAAATCCAAAAATACAGGGCTGGATGCCGATTGCGTTGAGCAATTGTTTTACAAATATTCTCGTGAAAATAATCTGTCAAGACATGTCCTTCACATTGCCGAGATCCATATATTTCTCTTTCGTAACGAACACGGTATATATATAAAAAATATTCAACAGTTGTCGACTTCTGTCGCAACATAATTTGATTCATTCCTGTGCGAATAACAAGCAAGTCACAACCACTTACATAGAATGTGCTGTGTACTTCTAGTTGTTTTAGTCTTTACTGCACAGCTGGTATACGTGCCGTGGTCTTTTCTATACTGTCACATCGCTAAATCCGCGGTCATTTCGCTAATTTAAAACAAATTAACATGTCATGTTTCACTTCTGTCCTAATGATTCGAGCCATATTGTCTACTTACGGTTTCGTTCGCAGTGATTTTTTTAAAGACTATTGCTATCCGCCAATTTTAATGCAGTGATCATATAATATTCCAGTTCTAAATTTAAATATTCAAATACGGAATACATATTTAAATAATATATTTATTCTGACAGTGTTCATAAGTGGAGTTTTCTTGTGTGTTCGTAAGTTAGCCCTGTTATAAGTTTTAACTCAGTAAGTTATAGCTACCACGTCTTTGAGTAGCCTTTTGGATGTATAACTATAGTGTAAACTAACCAGTGGCTTCTACGGAAGTGGCGAGTAAAAAAAACAAGATTTAGTTTGAATTGCACTTCAGTAGACATGAAAATGTTTTTTTTACTGTAGCAATTGTACATATTATATTATATGCCATTTAAGCACAGTTCATAGAAAGATACCCCCGTGATAATAATGCCGCTTTGGTCGATTGGCTTAATCGAAGGTCGAACCGATTTCAGTGACACTTCCGTAAAGCTTTCTACAGTAAGACGTACATACATTAATTTTTTTCTACGTTAAATGTCATTTTGCAATCAATTAATTTATTTAAAAATATAGTTCTGCGACATAATATAACTTTGATTCGATTTCTGAAAACAGTCACGCAGTTTTTAGTTCGTCTAGAAATTGTTTTATATCATGTATCGTTGTTAATTCATGACCGTTTCCATTAAAATCTATTTATTTCTAAATTGTACACAAGATTTAATTTATATTTTTACTGCACTACGCCTTGCAAACTAACATCTTAATGGATGATCCAAATTCATCTCACGACGACACACATAAAAACCGATTGATACAAACAAATCCAATTTACAACGATCTTTTTATAATTATAATAATGCTATTTTTAATTGAAACCATTTAATAAAAGTTAGAAGCGAGCATGGAGTTGAGTTAGGTTATTAGGAGGAATACAGAGTAAGGTTACTAAATGTACAGTCCATCCACCCGCCTCGTCTTTACACCTGGTCTTAATTATGTGTATTTCGGAGCGCTGATACCGAGATGCGAACTGCTTTATTCGACAGGAATATCCCGGGAGTAAAGAAGACGTAGGTCGCACGGTTTCCATGTGTACTGAAGTTAAAAGAAATATAATGAAAAAGTGGAGACTTGTTTGATCAAGTAATTTATATGAAGAGATCATCACACTTCCCGTATGACGCCGCAAACTTTTTGAAAGCAATGAATTCACCCTTGTGGCAACCAAGTTGGATGGCCCGATTGGTCCAACAACTATTTGGGTCGACTTTAGTAACTCTTCTCATTCCGTACACATTCTTGGACATTCCCACAGTATGTCTAAGTCACAGGAAAAAGTTCGTTTATTGTAAAAGATGGTGTATTGTAAAATAAATACAAAAAGTAAATATGTAGTATGAAGTTGAAACAAACTGAACATTATATTTCATGGTATGAAACGAAAAAAGTCGAGTTCTTGGTAATCGGCTAGCCAACATGTTGTTTATTGTTTTTATTAAGAAGCCGACAATATTTTCTGCGGTTTTATGATATTATACAATTTAAAAGTTCACTATGTATTATGATACAAGTTATCACATTTTAAAATAACGATTGCAAAGTTGTTCTAGATAACGAACGTGTTTTATTTTGAACGTTAATAGTTATCTAAAATGCATATGGTGATGCTTCTGAGAGCGAAAGATATCCGTATAATAAGAAACTATGGACTCGAAGTCGGCCATTTTTGTTTTTAGTTTTAATTGTTAGGATTATTACACATGATTCGTGCTTTTAGAGGATTTATATTGATTTCGCTACTTTTGCCGCCCCTTACACGATATGGCCTGATGCAGCCGCATCTTTGCTTCACAGCAAGACACGGCCCTGCATAAATTGTTTGTTTCATGACGTCAGCTGAAACAATTTAACGACTAGACCACTTTGACCTGTTATAAATTGGCTACTGGATTGTCTTTGATCAATGTTTTTTCTCCACGTGTGTGTACTAACATTTTATCGATATCTCACTTGATCTCTTAAGTTTTTAGTGCTGTATTCGTAGCATCGAATAGATTCTTTTTTCCAGAGCACTAGTCCATCAGCTCACTTTACAGTGGAAGCCATATCATTTATATTAGATTTAAACAAAATTAAATGCCAAATTTAAATTCTAGATAGCTATTTTTAATGCTAAACACGTGCGAAATTTTGGGAATTATGGGACAAATCCTTATTAGACACTGTTCGGTCAATAAACAGTTCATCTGGAATCGTGGAGTTATTAGTCTACATCAGTAATTCCCAAACATTTTAGGCTCACTGCTTCCTGTTCAAAAATGTTTTTTAACACCTGCTACAAAAGATTTACTGTAATATACATACTAGTATCCCTATATAAATATTATATGCCTATTACAGATTACAGCATGTGTAATTTTTCAAACACATATTCATTTAAGATCTCGATGCTGAAAATGTTTACTTAAGGCTTGAATCTTGTATGCCTTGAAAATATATGCGTTATAAATGAACTGTGTAGGTTCAATCGGAGTATAAAAACTTATTGTGTATGATTCTTATGACGGTGTTGGTTCATTAATTTATATTTTCTTACCATGTCCGTTCCAACGTTGGACATGTATATTACAATAAAGGGAAAAATTGATTTGCCAGATCCGCAATGTATCTTTATCTACGGAAATTATCCACTTTAGGAATTACTGGTCTACATATAAAATTATCTCACGTACAAGAGCGATTGGCTTATCCGAGTGGGAGGATATCTGATAAATATTATTTAAAAAAAAAAGATAAATATTTTATGACTGCACTTACAAAAATTTAAAACGTGACCGAGTTTTTAATTTCCGTAGCAATCAGTCTTTATTACTGGTAACCCTAATACAATATAATGCACGTACGGCACAGTTTTAATATAACGCGATCTTCAATTTCAGATAATAACCTCGCATAACACGGCACTTGAACAACTCGATTTTGATGTTTATTATATTGTTCGTATATTAATTGCTTGAATTAAATAAACATAATATATTCTTATTTGTAATGTCAATTTTGTTTACAAAAAAAAATAAAAAAAAACCACATCTATTTAAATTGTTTTTCTTAAATAACTTACTAAACTTACTAAAAATCAGATTCAGTAAATAAAATACCAGAATTAGTCTACGTGCATTTTAAATTTAATATTTTGGCTGCCCCAAAATCATTAAGTCTTTTTTGTGTCTTCTATAAAGTTTATTCTATGTGGGAAACGTTTTTTTTCCTTTCCACAGTTGATATGGATAGAAGTATGTCTAATTATAATATGGTGTTTTTTTTTATCAAAACTCATGATAGATAGTTGTTTATTGTCATTTTATCTCTAAGATTCCGAAATTTTTAAAAACATCATAACAGATAAAGGGTTAAATTATATAGATATATCTTGTTAGTAATATCTGAACAATGCTAATTGCAAAAAAACGGTCTCACTGTTTTCTAGTCGTCGTATTGCAATGTACATGTATGTATTATATTATTGTATGTACATGAGTATACAAAATTACAAAACCTGTTATTAATATGTACAAGTATGCTATCGCGTACCTAATTATTCACGTTCTTGAAAGGGCCGTAGTGAGACAATAATAATGCTGTAATCATAATATCAAAATGATAAAAAGTGATTTATACGTATCGTCCCGGTGGAAGACTGTTAGGTTTACTTTAGTGCCGGAGATCGCAGGTTCAAATCTGATATCAGCGTAATAATTATTGAACAATGAATGAAGAATTTGAGCGGTGGCGGCTCGCGTATAGGCACTGTGGAATTACAGCACTCCATATTTCCACTTGCTACTCCCAATGTGCCCACCATCCACCCGCTATGTCCTTACATCTGGTCTTAATCAGGCGTATCCCAGAGCTCTGATATCGAGAAGCGATCT
>JAGVSQ010011114.1:0-12449 GCA_022683975.1 Rhyacophila evoluta
CAAGTCGTCTTCACATTGCGGAGATCCATATACTCCTCTTTCGGAATGGATATCTGCACAATGTGTAGATACATATGCTCCACGTTGGAGTATTTATAATCGAAAATAAATGCTTATTAACCTCGTATATTCATAGGAAAGTAGATTGCGATTAAAAATAGTTTAGATCAATTATTGGTCGACAGGATTAATTTTGCTGATTTCACTTTCCTCAGTTAAGTTATAATAAAATAATATCTTGATTACGAATGCCATCTCCGGTAAGTGAGTAAAGAATGTTTAATAATATAGCTACAATATTATTATAGAAATTCTTCTGAGAGACAGTTTTCGACCATCTGTTCGCATTTATTGCGTAGGCCGCACGGTGTGTTGTAAGCTTGTAACCGCCTGCCAAACAGATAATTTTATTCACGACGTTTTATTATATTTTGCTTGCACTGTCCCAAAAGAGCGCATCTGTGCACGGCAGGGCTGCCAAATGTTATTATCTGGATATATGCCAACCACTGTAAACTTCAATACGTCCATATTTTATATTACTTTTTGACAGATTTATTCAGCGCTTGATAAAAGTAACGGAGAGAACCAAATAATAACATCTATACGTATTTACATCTACAACTAGACATCCATATTAATATCTTTTCTCTTGGCGTTTTTTTACATAAAATATTATTATATTTTCCACCATTCTGTGCAATAACCGAATAAATAGCTCAATATATAAATGTACTGTAATGTGTCAAAAATCAGCTACTTAATATAATCGACTTGACAATATGTTTTGACCTAAACATGACTACGTCTTCAGCTTTTATTAAATTGTTTCTTATAAATTCAGTTCAAAGTTACACGCTCGCAAAATTCGAGTCACGTATAATGATTTTTATGAGAGCATTCAATTTGAAATCCGCATTTTGAAATCTTTACAAGTTGGAGAACCATATACTGATTTTTAAAGTGGTCATCTTCACACTGTGGAGATCAATGTGCTTCTATTTCATAAAATAATATGATTATAAACAAACCCGGTTTGTCTCCCCAGCAGCGTAGCGGTCGGATTGAAAAAAAATATTCAAAAACGCAAGACTGGATGCCCATTGGATTGAGCATTGTCTAATAAACAATTGTCATGTAAGATAGTTTATCAAGACGTCTTCACATTCACATTGACACCCATATACTTCAATTTTGGAGCGGATATCTTCACTCTGCATAGATCCATATGCTCCACTCTGGACGCGAACATTTATATAAAAAAAATACACAAACATATCCGCCCACCGCAGTTCAGTTGATATCACGGCGGTGTGAGAGCTTTATTAAATTTCACATGTTTTTATTGGCATATCTAGGATGTGTTAGAAATAGATTAAATGAATGATTAACAGCCAATATTCGTAGAAATAACATGTTATAATCGGTGTACATGTTTTTACATCTACAATAGTGAATCATTCATGGATGATTTAACTTGAGACGATTGGTAATTAACATATCAGTATATATAAAACATATGTATACACATATATTGTAATGTGCAGAGTGTGGATTGGAGACGGGATAAATCAATAAAATTAAAATTCAGTTCGTTTTTAACGTATATAAACGACAACGGTAAATTTGACATTAACTGGTCAAGGTGATAACCCTACGGCATGTGTTTTGTCTGCCAGATGGATTCACCTTTTTGGTAAATAAAGTGACCGTTTTTATTAGGCACGTGTTTGCATTATGTTTTATTCATCTGCCCCATTGCTGGCAACAAATTCACCCTTACACCTGCGCACTGATAGCGATTAAAGCATTGAGAATGTGTCGTATTGATAACTAAATGACTAACACCGATCCCTATATTTCTGTCACATATCGAGATTTCTGTATAATATCAAAATGATTTTATTACGAATAAGTAATTTGCTCACTAAATGTATTAAGTGGTTAATCGAAGATATAAATTTGTCGATCTTCGTGTACTGTATCGACGATAGACACAATTGATTTCTTTTTATTAAGGTACTATAAACACAGATAACGTAATCATACAATTCGTAATAGTGGTACATAATATTAAAACTTCATCAAATAGTTCGAACCGAGTGATTCGAATTGTCCGTTTTTTTCTGTGTAATTGTACGCGTGGAAATGTGTTTAGCCTTTGCTCAATTCCTATTGGTTATCAGTAAGTAATGATATTTTGTAGAAAAACTATCCCAGACAAGAAGTTTTGTCTTATAAAGCAATTTTGATAAGGAAAGTGATGTGCCTACCTAAAGATGTCAGAGGACACTAACGTGAGTGGACTAGTCTCAGCTGACTACATAAGCCACACTTTGAGGATGAACATTGTTGTAAAAAATATTTTTGAGACATTTTAACCATCAATAAGTAGGTGCCTAAAAACCTTTCCTCAGCGTTTTGCCACCAATAAAACATTTGTTGTCAGTGTACTTATTTCCATTAAAAGACGACTTTGTGTTTAGTTTAGTTTTAACGGTTAAATATAGAGTCAAACACCTGTATAAATAAAATATACGACTAACAGTCGATCGGTATATATTTTACGAAGTGTATTACACACTAGAGCACATTTCAGAGACAGTGTACTCAATACTTCAGTACATACATATTCAAAATGAACAAATAAAACAATATAATTTCTCTGTAGGTTGTTATAGTAAGCTACCTCCCGTCCCTAACAATTAAAGTTACTGTCCATGATTATTTAACTAACTGAACCGTTTTTACCATTTTTTTTTAAACTTGGGATCTTCTCGAGCACTTTTTGAGTGTCTATTCACCATCACCGATATTATAATTCCAGCATACCTCAGGAAAGCGACACCCGGCGAAAATGTATAAGTGTGCGTGATACACCTTACCTTACATTAAGTTACGATACTGAAAACAGGTGGAACGGTGTCAGTCGGGTATGTTGGTTACGTTCAGTGGTGTGCTAATACTGGTTTTATTTGCTTATGGATTCACAAAACATTTTAGATATCCTAGCTAATATTTTGTTGTGTTACTGCTATCTGTAATTGACTACAGATTTGAATCGACTGTCAATTAAATCTTATCTATAGCATATGCACACATGGACGTATTTTTACAGCTTAATACTACTTTTTGGCCAGTGCATATCCATGTCCTGGATCCAAATAGAAGTAAAAATGTTTATTATACTTCAGCTATATATTTCTAATCCACACCTTGCGGACCATAAACGATTCGTGACAGTTTTTATACGGTAAACAATCTACAAACATGTTATTTTTCCAATTCTTACACCTATGAAATGATTTATCTACACCAGTAATTCCGAAACTTTTTTATACTATGGACACTTTAATTAGATATCAATATTCCGCGGCCCCCGAAAAATTATTTCTTTTAAGAATTATGATTACTGTTTTTTTAGCTTGCGCGTGTAAAAAGATTACATTAATTCCTTTTATTCAAAATCAGTCCGATATGTCATATAGTATTATGACACTAAATTGTAAACATATTTAATGATGCGGCATTAAATATAGTAGACGCGGTTCCGTTTAGTTGGTGGTTACGCCACTGTGCGTCGGTTTCGGTGGAGCGAGGTGTGTGAAGTCGGCCTACCTGCTCTAACAGGTGTCCCGGCGCCACCTGTCTCCTCGCCCTTCGATCCTCACACACTTCGTCTCTACAAATAGGGTTGTCAGTTAATAAGGATTATCTTTTAACCGTGTCTTGTTCAGTATTGTGTTGCAGCAATTGTAATGTTATGCATACTCAAGACGCTAATCGCTCAATAAATATCACTACTGTGATTTGACTTATTTTAAATTTGAACCAATTGAAGATTTATATTAACAATGCCACATTCTTTCAGCTAAAATAAATGTATTTAATCTGTATTTTTATTTTGAGTACAGTACATGAATTAATGCACATTGCTTACAATAAATTCCCGTAAATTCTTGTCTATCTTTATAATCCACTTTGAAGTGAAAAATTGTATTATTTGGGAAGAAATTGTGTTACTAATTATTTAATCATATTGTTGTTGCTTAATAAGTCGGTAAAGACATTTGAAGTGGTGGATTGTGTGACTGTGTGTATTAATGGTTTATTTTTTAGAATCGTCGAGTGGCAACCATAACTTCTTCTAGTTGCAGCGATTATCTCCACCGAGTCGAACAAAATGTTTAACCCTTTTTAGAGATAGCTTTTTATTGGTATTTAATTCATATAATCAAGTTGGACTCGTAAAATGTAGGATAACACGTTCATTATTATCGTTTTGTTCTCCTCTTTGTTTTACCACTGTAATCCACAACCATGACGTCACGCAATTTACCTCTGTTACTATTTTCATTGTAGAATGTTTCCATTCAGTATTTTTGTTCCTGCTTTTTTTAAAGTCATCATTTTATTATATTGACGTTTATATTGCTAACATTGTAACAAAACATTACCTACTTATTTCTACGATTAACGGCGATAAGCGAATAATAAAAATTCAGGACAATCGAATATTTAACTAAATTTACGATTTTATGAATTAATATAGCGAAGCTTAATGGTCCCCGCAGGTTGTTATGATTATTATATTTACCGGTTTGTATCTCGTACAGGAAAGGAGTAATTAGTGGAGAGAGTATATGTAATATGAATTAAAAGTACGAGTGAGAAAATTTAGACGATAGAATAAAACGATATAATTAATTTTAGCTATATTGTAATGTCAGTGACACAGCTTATAATAAATAGTTTTGTTCATTACATGGAGGTTAAATTTTAGATAGGCTAGCATATTTTTATCGTTTCTTTACATACATGCTAAAGAGGGAAACTCAAGTAACAAGTACCGATTCCTATCGACTGGAAAAAGAAAAATGATGTAATCATTAGTTGTTTAAAACTATGTAGCTATTTTTCGATAATCACAATGTATACGACTTCCAGATCGGGTAAATAAAACACCAGTTTTAGTCTTCGTGTACTTGAAGATTGTGTCTCTTAAATATTTTGACTTTGGCCCAAAAGCATCAAATAGTTTTTTGTGCTTCCTGTAAAACTTGTTATGTGTGAGTTACGTCCTTTTTCTCTGCCACAGTCGATATGAAATCTTACATACATGTTTATAAAAATATTAAGTGTTACATATGGACATGTTATTAATTTTTAACAGTATAGTTATAAGTATACATTATACATATGTAATTATTATAATGAGATAATGGCGTAGGTATGTTTTATTTATTTCGTTTTTGGGCCTGTATTACTAATAATTCACTAATAGATCCGCGTATAGATAATCCTCAGTTGATCATTAACATATTAGAATGAGATATTTCGATCGTCAGCTGTCGGTAATAATAGATCCAAGAATTTTGTATTCAATTTGAGAGAATAATAATCTACGTTCTAAAAAAAACACACATAATAAACACGTTTTTTTTAAAGACCGATAAAGAAAAACGCTCATTGCGCACCTGTTGGCTGCCCGCGATCGTCTGGAAACTAAAAACCAATTAACCGTCCACTTCGGCTTCCGTTTCGAATTAATTTAGCTGTCAGCGTATTGCAACTTGTCTAATTACCAAGAGACATTAAAATTATATAGACTCGAGTGGCTAGGTCATTTTTATCGCGGGCTATGACGTCGACGAATGCCTATTTTACGACATTGTTTATGTTTGCGATACATATATCATTATAACAATAATCTGAAACATTTCCAAGGTTGTGAATATATGAGTGCAGATGCAGCTGTTTAACTGAATATGCTGTCTTCAAATATCTCGGCTAATCAAGCGGCAATCAATCAAGCAATATTCTGACTGAAAATTAGTTATCCAAAAATATGGAAATAACATCTGATCACTTAGCAATCGTCAGCAAAGAACTGATTAACGAAAGGATACAATTAATGTCCGTTATCCATTATAGACTTCATATCATCTTGGCAGATTTATCACTTGAGGGGCCCTAGGTGCAATTCAATTATGAGGCCCCTAAATCTAGATATAGATTTCACACTTCTTTAAAATTTCTTCTTTCCTCCAGAATTTTGTGATTTCTCGTTTTATTGGGCCTCGCACTATCTTAAGATTTCTACTTTATGGAGGCCTCTTCAGTTGTGAGGCCCTAGGCGGTCGCCTGGTGCGCCTATGGGTAAATCCACCACTGCATATCAGATGACCCAATGTGTGAAAGCGATTTTTTCCGTCACGACTAACTGCGTTACAATTCATAGGACGAGGGCCAATCGTATAATTCGGTTGTCTATTCAATATACATATCTGTAACATATGGACTTTATTCTACTATCGCCTCAGTGGCCGATTGATAAGTACCTATGCGTCCTTTGCTACTCTACTTTCAAAATCCCGCAGATGCATAAATATTTTTTAAAATCTGAACAAAATATTCGTAGAATAAAGTTGATTGATACTATAAGGGATACGCCTGACCAAGAGTGGTTTTATAAATGAAGCGGGTGAGACTTATAAAAAGAAGAATTTATCATTTATAAATGTGTAATTGTTACGCTCAATACGCGGCATTTATTTTGGAAAAAAATATGATAATTTTCCAGTTTGATTCCATAACTTACTGGCGCCATCGTCTTGCCCGCGTTAGTTTTTATAAATTTAATAAAAGATATGATCGATCAAATCAAAAATAGTTTTATTATTCAAATGACAGAGCGACATGATTACACAATACCTACTCGTATATTTGTTAATAATTATGATAGTAAATTAATATACATTCAAATTAGTTTATAACATCATTGTCAGGAATTTAATAAGAAATAATCTGGGTTCTTGGAAATGTGATTGAAATGGTTACCAAGATTGATTTTATATTTAAATTTTTGGCTGGAACCAAATATGGTTTAATTACATTGTGGTTGCGAATTCGAATATAAACTCATTCATTGTTTAGTTAAAACTTTTAAATTTAATTATCGATTGATAACACCGGTTTTAACTTTAAAATAGACCCTAATTGAATGCATAATAATACATGGGATTTGTTTGTCAGAATTTTAACGTTGAAACGTTAACGTCAGAAGCGTTGGTTTACTGGGTGAAATAGAATTTAAATTAATTAAAAATTCACTAAAAATAAGTTAGTTAAATTTTAACCCTGTTTCTCTAATCCTGTCAGTTAAGGATAGATAATTATTCATGCGGACCGATATCAGATAAAATCTCGCGCGGGGCGTCGGGCGTCTGCGAGAGGCAAACGGCGACGCGTCGCCCCTATTATACTCGTCTCACACTGCCGTTGCTCGCTGCCCTCCGACCGTCGATGACCGATCTCAGTGCCCATCATTGCCCGGTGCCCGTGTCAAGTGCGATCCCAAACAAGCCCGCCCGTCGCGCTTTTATTGCCAGCGACGTGCCGGCGACCGCGGTCAGGTGGAATATAATAATTAATCACCTCCTACACAAATGCTCTCGTTTATTATGTTTATTTGTATAAAATCCCAATCATTCTTTCAATTTGAAATTTATTTCAATCACTTAGTCGTGAATCAAATGTTTCTGCATATTTTTGTACCAAGGAGAGGATGGCTTAAATGATAAGGTTAATACTGACCCAGGTTTTTATTGCGATAACTCTGAGCTTTGGGTATGACAATATGTATTTGTTTATATTCCACGTTCGCTCTCAAATTGGAACATATGGATCTACACAGAGTGTAAGAATCCACTCCGAAAGTGGAGTATATGGATCTCCGCAATGTGAAGACGTCTTGTCAGGTTAATTTTCACTAGAATAGCAATCCGACAGATGGGGAATCGAACCCGTATTCCCCGGATTGCTAGGCGCGCACGCCAGCAACTACGCTACCGGGGAGACAATATACACAGACACAATATGGAAGATTTAAAAAGACATTTCATTAATAATAAATTCATAAAAATGGAGTGCATGGAAATCGAAGTAAAAAATCGAAATGATCGATGTGTATTTCGCGTTTATCACACAATGGTGAACGAGAACAACTTTTTAACCGGTGTACAGGAATGAAGGGCGACGGAAGGAAAAGAATCTTAAAAGAGAATACATATTTTTGCATTATTTACATGGGAATATCGGATCATTTGCACTAATGTAAATAATATATCGGGTGTTTCCCACCTTGTTTCCGTTTTTGTAGAAGGTGCAGTATTTTAGAAAGGTAGCTTGTTTTCGTTATCAACATTTTTAGTTATTTACCAACTGCACAAGTGCTATCTCACCGAGATAAATATAAATACTACGTAAATAAATGTACTAGCAGTTGCTGGGTTTTTTTAAATTTTTAAGATACAAAATGGCCAACGCGATAGACCACTGGGAGTCAACCAATTCACTTGTAAAAATCCGTTAAATCCATATGCTCCACTTAATAATTGAAAATAGTTTAAAATAGTAAATGTACATGTCAACTTATATAAGATATTATTGTGTTCATATTAGATAAAATTTATGATTGACATTCACAAAGATTTAAAAAACACACGCCACTGATACGAGACTGAAAAAGCGCCTCTCCTGACGCAATGCAGGATGATCGTCGGCGGCATTTCTCCTTTGGCGCACACCTTCGAATGTTCCCACCGTGTCCAGCTCTGCCAGTCCGTCGCGCCAACATGTTTCACGCCCTCCCTCACACACCTCGCGTGTATTTAACTCCTGCAGGCCCGAATTGAAAAGACTATTCTCCGATCTCCACGACAACAATTGTTTTAATACTTTTAAATTGTACTTGATCAAAATGCAATACGTGCAGTTTTTTTTCATTGTAAGAAAGGAGAAATAAAGTTTGTGTATTTTTTTTAAATCTTTTGAAATGATTAATTATACTATATGACAATAAGCATTTTCCAATACATTAAGCATTGAGTCAATATACATTAAATCCATAAGCCACACGTTCAAATAAATAATATATTAAAATAGTTGTTTTACTGTATATACTATATACACTTCTGCGTCATTTTCAAAAACCATAGTGTACATTTACAAATCGTACATCTATAATACAGCCTGAATATATCAAGAGTATATCACATACCAAATAAAGATGCTCGTAGAAATTTACACATGTTTGAATAACTTTTATTTTAAAATCAAGTGCCAATAGTTTACCGAATAATTCAGACATATTTGATTTTTAGAACATTATAGATTACTTCTAGATGTTATTTGTTTTGTGGTTAAGCGTTTCGCTGATAAAGATGATATTGTTAAATGAGTTATCGGGACTTGGCAGGTTAGTCCGGTGCATTAGTTAACAGAGTGGAGTGAAGGGACTCAACTTTGCCGGGGTCTTTTTTTATTGTTTTCATTCGATCACCGATCGGCATTCGACTTTCGGCTGGATAACAGGTAAAATAAAAAGGTGTTATTAAATTTTGGAATTTAGCTTCGTTAGCATTACACCCGATCGTCGAATTCGATTGATGTTCCTTCGTGTATGTATATAAACTATGTACTACCTACTTGAATCACTTCGGAGTAAATTTTATTGTAGCTCACTCGAGGGTCGTAACTAACTAGTGTATTAACCCTTTCATTATTGAGTTAATTTTTTATGCACATACTTAAATCTTTGTCAGCTATCAATTCAACAAATATCATAAAATCAATCAAATTGGATATGCCGATTTGTAAATAATGCCCTTTTTCAAAACAACGAAAAAAAATAAGCTGAA
Source organism: Rhyacophila evoluta (assembly GCA_022683975.1). Classification (NCBI taxonomy): domain Eukaryota; kingdom Metazoa; phylum Arthropoda; class Insecta; order Trichoptera; family Rhyacophilidae; genus Rhyacophila; species Rhyacophila evoluta. Next base: position 9,702 of record JAGVSQ010011114.1, read on the forward strand.
AAGTGAATAACATTTCCACATGTGTCCGCTCCCATTGCGAAATGAAAGGAGCACTTGAAATCAAATTTGAACGCATAGGACTGATTTATGTGAGATTTCGTGTGTTTTATATAAAAACCGTAATATGAATCTTTCGTTTCTTCACAAAACATAATAATTATGGAAACAACTATACTAACAAACAGTCTTTTTTACTTATTTTTTTCTAGTCTAAAAATAAATGAATTGACTGTAATGACTTCCACATATTGTTGATAGATCTATTTAGTATTTATATTAAAATAAATAATAACATTTTATTAAAAAATAAAAGAATGGCTTTGAAAACAAGGCGACAAAGCGCACGGACGTACATGTACGTCCGTACTACTCAAATAGTTAATACATAAATGGTACATCAATACAGCTTCACACTAGCAGAATTAATAGACATCATTGCCATGAGCAAAACTACTCATTGATATCAATATATTGACAGTTCTGTATGACCTCGAAAGGCGCGCGCAAATTTTGAACAAATAAATCGATACGTCATTGTAGAGTATTCTAATAAATTGTATGTGATATTTTATCGTAGCTTTAGTTAGAAGTGAGCGATTATTTTATTCAGAACCAATATTATGATATGGTTAAATAGACGGATGAACGATAATACGTTAACGAAACTTTAGTTATCTTCGCCGATCCACGGCTACAAATCTGGATAAATTATTAAATCAATAAAGATTGATTTCTCTCTCATTGTGTACTGATATCTGTATTTAACAAATTAGCATAGATGATACTGTACTGTATGTACTGATATCTGTATTTAACAAATTAGCATAGATGATAAAATTTTATAATTTTATTTATTGTTATGTCTATATTACTGAATGTCTGCTTACACTGTTGGAAGCGGTAGTAATTTGGTGGTTAGCCAAAATCCAGTGTATCATCATTTTATGCGGTGATAACTAGAGAACACGCGCATATTTTATGATTTAATACATGTATCGAATTGACAAGTGAACAAAATAAAATATTCCCAAGACATTTTCGATTTATAAGGAGACTTGGATACCGATGGCTTACCCTCTAGACGTTTTTTGACATTATCCATGTACATATTTGAATAAATATTCCTAAATTCTATTTTATATTTCTATCAAACCACATGCAAATAAATATGTTTTGTAGCATATATTTTTACGTGTTCGTCAAAAGCGTAAATTATAATTTATCATAAACTGATTTCTTTGTAAAACTAATTGAACATCATTTTCGATCGCATTTTCTATCAAATGTTAGCTCAATTCTTGGCTGTACTGATTTAGTATGTAGTATTATTTTCAAGTGCGTTTTTAATCCATCTTTCTTAGCGTATGATTTTTTTTAATATTCGTCACTGCTCGGTATATATAATCAAAATTGAGACACACATTGATCCATCAATGCTACATATAGATAAATAGAGAATACAAATCAGAATATGGATGCCCACCATTCCTCATGAAAAAATTTTTGTTCACAAAACCTTACTTCACAACGTAACGATCTGTACGTCCTATATTTACATTCGGAATACATGTGCGTAATAAAATAGTTGACATGTGTGTAATAAGTCTTTAATCTTGCCACAAATAAAAGCAGTTAAATAGCGCCGCAGGCAAATACAATGAAAGAAATGACCTTGTAAAGAAATTCTTACGCGTATATTGCACGAAGAAAATGACGAATATGATGTAACTTAATGTAGATATTTAATGTGGTTACGAGTGCTATTTATTCTTCTGAACACTCTCCGCGATCGGGTTAATATTTTTTGTTGCCTGGTAACATCAAATGGAGACGGTCTTTTAATGGCTGTTTCTTGTATCTTGTATAGTTGATAGTTAGTTATTCGTAGAATACAGAATTCTTCTTGTGATACTTAATTACGTGAGCTGTCCATGTACATGAGAATCTCATTGATTATTGCGTGCATATCAAAGGAGTGTCTGCTCATATGATGCGACATCAGGTGTGCTTGTGTTAAACATTCCACGAAGACTTTATTTTATACCGGGTTTGTTATTTTCGAAGTTGAATGTTCCCAGGCATTTCGGCAGTCATGCCAGACAAAAGAGAAGTCCAGACGCCAGAACCGACGATATCCCGTTATCTACGTCTTTCTAACGATATAAACGGATCGTTTTTTTTTTATAATTATTAATAAATTTTTCAATAAATTTCATATTTTCATCTTTATCATAGTAGATATGTGTTGAAATTAAGGTTACACGTATGAATTATAATGTGAAAAACTATTGTATTTAAAAAAAATAGATTAAATAGAATAACGTATTATTTGTCGGAATGTATTTTCAATAATAGTGTGGAAATTTCATTTTAAATGAACCTTTATAAATCAATAAGTTAAAAGGGCTTTGTATTATAATAATTATTATTAGTTGGGATTCACAACCTGTATGAAAGTTTCTTAGTAAATATATATATATATCTCACTCACATATTAGCCCCCATGTCTTGATAAATGATTTTTTTTTAACATTTTCGAAATATGGAATATGGATCTATACAGTATGAAGATATCCCTACTCCGAAAGTGGAGAATGTATGGATATCCGCAATGTGAAGACATGTCTCAACATATTATTTTTCATAGTATTTAATATAGTATGTTATACGTTCGCTCACTGCCCACATATAAGGTAGCCTGAAGATGCCGAAAGGCGAAACCTGGGTCGCTAGCAGTGATCTCACATA